>JAQQZZ010117707.1:0-14817 GCA_030265115.1 Mopalia vespertina | reverse complement strand
CTCATATACCTGAGGGTCGACAAACGGACTCGATCCTGTGAACGGTACATCGAAGAAGGCTAAAAAAGCGCACTCGCTAACCACTAAGCCACAGTCGCGGGCGGCACAATCTTTGAAATCTGTTTGTTTTGCTTCAGTGGAGTATAACACATACTTAAAGTTATTTCACTTATTTGATGGTGTCCGACAAATTGTGAAGGAAACCACCCTTAGCAAAACTGGAAACAAACAAAGACAAGACAGGACAAAAACAGGACACAATACATTGACATAACAAACAAATCAGCTTCATATTGCAATTAAGCTCCGATAGCACCAAGGCAACAGGAAGCTCCTTCCCAACCCTCCCTCTGTCAAGAAATCTTTAATTATCTTTTGTAACCATTACGCATATCCATCAATTGACATAATATATTTTGAATAAATGAAGAGAGAAAAATTTGCTGACATAATATACATGTATAATAAGTGACAGATACTTAGTAACAAACAACAATATATAACTTCACAGAAGTGACAAAATTTAACAAAAGAATTTCAGGATGATTTCACGCATAACTTTGTAACTTATCATTTGTTTTAACAGGAGCAATGAGCCAATGTGAAATAAACAGATTTATTTTAAGATAAACAAAAGATTACCTCTAAAGCGACGGTCAGCAATGGCATATGTGAGAGGAGCAGTCTTTTCTCAGTGTGCATGTTGATTTTTTCTGTAAGCCTCAAACATAAACTTTCAGCCTCTGTCAAGAAAATCAAACACAGCATTCTATTAACACAATTTTAATAAATTGGTTGATTGATTGGTGTTTTTTGCTTAAGGGTATTTCACTTATTTGACAGTGGTGTATTCCAATAATAATTGACACTAGCCCAACCATAAAATGTTAAATGTTTTCATACTGTCAAAAAGTTAATCTTCCTCTAGTACTACTCTCCAAACAAACTGCCCTCAGCCAAAGTGGCGCAATTCTAATTGAAAAGCCTAACAAAGTCTAACATAAAGATATTTTCAAACTGTGAGATTGCCTTTGGTAAAGAATCCAAAAAAGTCAATGAATCCAACAATAATCTGAGGCCCACAATTAAAGTTATAAATATTTTCTTATTTGTAACTTCGATATTGTGTGAATTTATTTTTTGGTCTAGTTGGGACTGTTTATATATTGACCACTCCCAGTTGATTAAGTCAATAATTCTTTATTTAATGAAATATCAGTTTTTTTGTTCCAGTTGTGTGCTAAGGCTTGTCTTTAATATTTAATATTTTGTTAACCTTTTCAACTGAGGTTCAGCAAATTGGCATACATACTTCAATGGAATTATTACACATACAGAAGTCAAGCAAAATCGAAATAGTCTGCTGTGTCACCCCTTAGCTAAGAGAGAACCTGGGAAATAGGAAGTTCAACCCTCCGCCTCTCCCCCCCTGCCGAACACACACAACAAAACTGTGAGTATTGGGGAGATTTAAGGTCCAGTTAAAACATGACCATTTTTAATACTAACCAGATTCCTCCCTGACCGCCCAGAACAGAAGCTCAATACAGGCAGCATTACTGCCTACTGTCAACTCATATGGATTAAAAGCCCATTTCTTATCGGTCGAATGTGATTGGCTGAGGGTCTCCTGTAATTCAGTCATGCCGGAAAGGTACAGATCCTTTACAAAATCTTGGACATCTCGTGCAAAGGGAGCAGGTAAATCTACAAAAACAAAACAAAACTTTAAGTACAGTTCACAAATGATTAAGTTAATTTTGATCTTAGAAAACCTCTGTATAAATATGTTATTGCTTGATGTTATTATTACTCTTAAATTGAGTCAAAGTGGAATCTATACTGGTAGAGGATTCAACTACCTGTGGCAGTATAGCAAAACCAAGTAAGCTTAACAAATGAATATGGAAAAACAACAGGTGCATTAATCAATGATAGAATCAAAGTAAAAACTAAGATTTATAACAAACCTTTTTCATGTTCCAGTGTATCTCTTAGTAGAGCAACTATGATCAGAGTTACAGCCTCGCTAAAGGAACGGTAAGAAAATCTCTGACCATTTCCACTTTGCTAAATAAACAATACAGAATTTATGAGCCAATATTTATTTGTATTTTCTGTGTTTATTAGATAACAGGCTTTGTGATGGCAGTGTCTCACATGGAGGAAAATCTATCACAATTTACAATCAAATAATAAATTGTGTTAAATTTATTTTTTAAATAAATAAAGAGAAAAACATTTGCTTGCCTCCACCGAGAATCAAACCTGGGACCTATGAGTTACAGGCCTGAAACTTTACCGACAGAGCTAGGAAAGCATAGACGTGTCTCAGGTGGAGGTTAACAATTACAAGTGGGGAAAAAATAAATAATCTTGTTAATATATACATTTAAACCAACAGACAGCCACAACTGGACTACAAAAATCTAAGGCTGGGGCAAAACTGTGAACCAACAAGGATCCTGATAGGTGTCAAAACTAAAACCAAATTAATAAAAAAAATAGATGAAATCTGCCTGGTTTGGAAAACATATTTACATGAAGAGTTCGATCACAATTCCAGATACAAACAAATAAAGTTACCTCTTTGAAACAACCAAGGATAGGTTTGTATTGTACATGATAGATTCGTCTTTTCACAAAATAATTTAAATCCCCTTAGATTAGGTAGGCCAGTCAGTGCATTCTGAGCCCAGCTACAAAATGAGGTTTGTATAGAACAAGTGAAACTGGATTTTGGAAGTCAGCTCTTCATTTGTAACTGGTGTTCTTTAGTTTCTTGTATATTTAGTAACTGGTAAACTCTGTCTCGGGCGCAGATTTACATGGGTCAGGCTAATTCAGGCGCTGCATGCTAAAGGTTATTTCACTTAAACATGTCAATCCAGTGGGTGAAGGGAAACCCCCTTCAGCATCACTAACAATAAACAATTACAGGACAATAACAAGGGGCAATATAAAGATATCACAAACAATTACAGGACAATAACAAGGGGCAATATAAAGATATCACAAACAAATTGGCTGTAAGTTGCCCCTCACCTGAAGAGCACAAGAGCAACATGAAGCTCCCTCCAAACTGTCCATTCCTTGGTTTGTAGTCAATTGTATTTACATTACACTATAAAGAGTTCATGTTGCTGGCAATTGGTTCAACCCAAGAAGTTTTTGTTTGTTTGTTTGTTTGATTAGGGTTTAACATTGTACTCAAGGGTATTTCACTTATATGACGACGGATTGTCCACTTCACACTGTACCTTGCCTTATTACGGTGGAAAACCGAGAGGAAACCTATTTAAAACCACCCCCAAGATTGCCCAAGCCAAAACATGTGACTCACTCATATAACTGATGATCGACAGGTGGACTCATTCCTGTGAGCGGTACATCGAAGCAGGATTAGTAAGCGCACACTCTACAACTAAGCCACGGATGCAGGCCAACCCAAGAAGTAAGATCGAATGATCTGTAATACTTACCACAGCATAGTCATTAGCAATCGTGTCCATGTGTTTCAAAACATCCTTATTTAATAGTTTCTTTGACTACAAGAAGAGAGAAGCAATATACACATCATAAATACGCTATATATATGTAAATGTAGGCAATTAATAATAAAGTTAATTCTTATGAACATATAATGATTTGAAAGTATCAATTCTGATGCTTTGTACCTTGGTTGAATTCTAAACCCAGTTTAACTGTTATAGCACTATTTTTTCTTTTTTACAGAAATAAGTAATCAGTCAGAAGTATACAACCTTAAGTTTACAAAAAGATGTACAATCCTCTTAATGTATATATTATTTCTATAGTTTTTAAAAAATTTGTTTGGATGTAAATCATGTAATAGTAAAATCTTTATCAAATGTTACTACATGATTTGCCATGAAAACACTTAAAACACAGGACTGCATGGATTCTAAGTTCTAGTTTATTTTTAACTCGACATGTGAATGTCTCTCAAATTATTTTTAAAAGCACCTGTTCATTCTATCGTGTTATATTTAATTAACCTTTCGGACAGTGATTAGATGTGTTTGTTTGTTTGAGTAGGGTTCAATGTCAAGGGTATTTCAATAATATGATGATGAATTGTCCCCTTCACACTGTACCAAGCCTAATAGCCTCGTAAAAACTACCCCAGCGATTGCCAGAGCCACATCATGTGACTCACCTGATGATTGTGAGCCTTATTTACTACATGTAGCTGAGCTTCTAAATGTCAAATGACAGATGAAAAGAAACTCTTTCTTCCAGAAAACAAAGATCTGTAATTATGTTAAACCAATAATAAAGATCCATTTTTTCTTTTCCAGTTAGACAAGGTGCTTCCCTCTGCACCAAAATTAAGATTTGGTGTCCTCTTTACATGAAAACTAACAGCTGGCGTGTCCTTAGATCTGGTGTGTTCTTTACAAAAACACTGAGATCTGGTGTTTTCTTTACAGGAACACTAAGATCTGGTGTGTTCTTTAAAGCAAAACTTAGATCTGGTGTGTTCTTTACAAGAACACTGAGATCTGGTGTGTTCTTAGCAAGAAAACTAAGATCTGGTGTGTTCTTTACAGGAACACTAAGATCTGGTGTGTTCTTTACAGGAACACTAAGATCTGGTGTGTTCTTTACAAGAACACTAAGATCTGGTGTGTTCTTTACAGGAACACTAAGATCTGGTGTGTTCTTTACAAGAACACTAAGATCTAGTGTGTTCTTTATAGGAACACTAAGATCTGGTGTGTTCTTTACAGGAAAACTAAGATCTGCTGTGTTCTTTACACGAAAACTAAGATCTGCTGTGTTCTTTACAAGAACACTAAGATCTGCTGTGTTGTTTACAAGAAGACTAAGATCTGATGTGTTCTTTACAAGAAAACTAAAACTTGATATGGAGTCCCCTTAAATCAAGCGCTCCATTTTAGGAAAATTAAAATCTGGTATAAAAAAGAAACCCCAACAATGGAGTGATCTCTTACCATACTGAGTATAGTTTGTAACTGATTACTGGAGAACTCTAGGTGATCCTGTTCAGGGATGATCTCAAAACCCCAGGCCTTTGTTCTTGTGAAACTTGACCCAACCTTGTTAAAATAATAGAGTGCCGCATCTACTTGTTCCTCTGTCTGGTCACCTGATGAGGATGGTACTAGCGGTGAAGGCGACCTTTCCAGCCGCTGATTCTCCATGAAGAACCCAACACCTAAACTAGACGTGCTCGGAGGACTTTCAGGAACCAGAATATTTGAGGACATTGTTCTGGGTAGAATAGGTCGAAATGTTGTGAAAGATGCGCGTTTGTCAGCTTCTTTCTCCTGGACAGATCGATGAAGTTTTGGTGGGATGACATGTGAAGGAGGATACAAATGACTAATAAGGGGTGTGTCATCATCACTTGATCGTCCAATCGCACGAGCCAAACCCAGAAGCATTGGTATAGTAATTTTTGCCATTGTGTCTGTAAAATGTAATAAATGAAAATAAAATGTAATAAATTCTGTAGTAGTATTTTTCAGTTTAATTGAGGTTTAACATCGTACTTAAGATTACTTCAGTCATATGAAGATGTGGCAGCCAAGTCGGTGAAGAAAACCACCTTTAAAATCAGCGGCAAAGTTCAAACAAACACAGGAAAGGCCAATCAAAAGATGCAATACAAAAACATAACAAATTAAACAGATTGTCTTTCTTTTTCCCCATAGCTCTAAAAGCACCAAGATTGATTGATTGGGGTTTTACTTCGTACTCAAGGGTATTTCACTTATATGACAACGTTTAAAAGCACCAAGAAGAATAATGTTGTCATATCTCCATTGTCTTTGAACACGATATCAAATGATATATTTACAATGTAAATGTTGACTAAAATATCTACCTCTCAACATTTTTTTATTGGTTGGGCAGAGATGCCTACTCCAGGTGAAGAACAGACTCTGAACATGCTTTTTTTTATTTCTTAATTCTTTGCAAGTTTTTTTCTTAATTCTTTGCACTCTACAGGTAGTCGGAGACATTGTTTTAACAATATTGAAGAGGCAAAACCATTTATCTGATTGCTTTCGTTAACACATCTTGAGAGAATGCTTGGATTTTTTTAGGACTACACTTTAGAATAGCACTTGAAATTGTTTTTCACTCATATGTCTCGGTTATGTCACTTTTGTCAGTCATTTCCAGGGGATATTTCTCAGAACTGAACCACACACGTTGGGATAAAATCAGATGGGCAAATCCTACTTGTAGATAGATTGATTCTTTGATTGGTATTTTACGCCATGCTGAAAAGTATTTCACTTCTATGACGGAAGTGTATTCCAACAATAATTGACACTAGCACAACCAAGATGTGAAGCGTTTCCATAATGTTGGAAAGTTAATTTTCCTCCATTGCTAAGTAAAGACAGCATTGCTCATCTTCAAACAAACTGCCCTGAGCCAGGGGGCCCGAAAAATGTAAGTCTGGTTGTTATTCAAACTTTAAAATATTTGAAATCAATATCGACGCCACTGGCAACAAACAAAGACACGACAGGACAATTGCAGAACGCAATACAAATACATCCCAAATAAATCAAGTTATGTTGCCCGTTTGCTCTGAAAGCACAAGGGCAACATAAAGCTAACTCACAACCACGGCCACGCCCAGTTGAAGACATAAAGCTGCTTGGTACATAATACATTGACGTTGGATCAAGATGTTTACCAATAAGTCGCTAAGAAGTAACTAAATGGGTTCACTCAAATAGTGGTTTCGTGACATATTCATTTACAATACCTGCCGAACACCTGTCTATGGCGAAATTAGCATTAGTGAGGTAGATCTTAGTGAGCTATTAGTTAACACTATCCAAGTGTTAATACCACCAAATGCAATCAGTTGGTACTAAATTACATGGATAAAGTATTTACAATGCAACGTGCCATCAACAGGCTAATTATATCGTGCTACAGTTTAAGTAACCGACTTGTGCAAAACTTAATATTCATAACTTCCGGTTCCCTACGATATTTAATAATTGCTAACATTTGTCAAATGAGGATGGCGAAAGTGCCCAAGGTCAGCATTGCGTATAAGGATATCTTTTTTTCAGTAGGTTTTATGTTGAAAAGCGGGAGCAAAGGAAAGGAGGGAGAGTGAGCAGTCTGCCGGGGCCCAACGGACGTCGGTGTCGGAAGCAACTATAGACATCACGGCCATTTGTTGTTTTACAGGATTATAATGTTATTGAAAACCTCTGTATTTGACACCTCGTCAAAACATATGTGGCCTTAACCGGTCTCGAGTTTTGACTCAGTGCCACGATCCAGTCCGATTTCTCTGTCACCCAACTTAGTGTCAGTCATTTACTAGTTACCCAAACCTGCCTGTCTTAGAACAAATCTATGCGTATTAAATTAGTTTTTGGGAGTATTTTATTGCCCTTTTGTGTCTGTTTGTGTTACAGCATAGTAAAGAATATTAATTTGTGGGTGTCTTTTGATAGACTTTTGGTGTATTTAACAGAAATTATGTGTACAAAATACTCCAGAATACACCGGGTAGACAGGTCTGCTTCCCTACGACGTTTAATAATTGCTAACATTTGTCAGTAGGATGGCGAAAGTGTCAAATGTCAGCCTTGCGAAAGGATATCTTCTTTTCAATTGAATTGCTGTTTAAAAAAAGCGTTCCACTGGCAAATAAATAAAAACTTTCACTTAGTCGATTTGAATATTCTCTTCGATTTGAGCCCATTGTTTAACTCTACGGATTAAAGTAGAAATTCTACATTATCTGAGTTTATAACTTCTCACTATAAGGAAACAAATATGCTATATTCATTCGGGTGAAAATTAATTAAGCATTCTAGTCTCGGTATCTCCTCATATCAAGTGCTATGCTTTGCTAAGAGAAGAAAAGAAAAATATCGACCAATCTGAACACTATTAATTAAAGAAGTTCAATGCACACGTTACTACGAATCACTTCTTGAAAATCCGCCTTAAGGAACAAACGGCATTTATATAATACTGGGCACATAATTCGGCGGCAATTCTGTTGTCGGAATTACTGGCTCAGTCAATATAAAGGTAATTTTCAGCCAAAGGTTGGATCATTGATGCGTCGAGGTCTGCATGTTTTTGTTTTTGTTTTATTTTTGCTTCACATTTATAATAAAAGCGTGGATTCTGGTCTAGTAATCAGCTTGTAAATGTAACAGTGATTTCGATAAAAAAATCGGGCATCATAAAAGGTTTTATAGGAGCACGATGCAAATACAAATAGCAAAGAAAACTGCTATTTCAATTGAGATTCGGCTTCATCAAATGTCATATCGAAGTGCATGAGGCGGGAAAGCTTTTCAACCGCTATTTCGGAACAATCTGGCACCACGAAGTATTATTTCGATGTACATGAGACGGAGAACAATAGTAGGTAAAACTTTTCAACTGCTATTTCCATTAAAAAATACGGCACTACAAAATGTTATTGCGAATTGCATGAGGCGGGAAAAACAGAAAGGAAAACTTTTCAATCGCCTTCGGTTTTTGTTTAAAAGTGCAGACGATGGAGTAAAAAGTAAGCAAGCTTTTCTAATTACCTTGTTGGAGAAACGAGCACGATTATGTGTCATTTCGATGCGCACATAATAGTAAGCGAAGCCTCTATTTAATTGGATGGAAAATCAAAATCCATAGAATACTTTTTAGTGTTGTGCGCGGTGGAGAATAAATAGTAAACAACCGTTCTCAACCTATAATTTGATGGAGATTCACACACCATTTGCAAAGTAGCCTAATACAAGTCCATATCTTCATCACTGGACAGCCCGCAGCCTTGGCTTAGTGGTTAGCGAGTGCGCTTCACAGAATCGAGTCCGGCTGTGGACACTCAGGTATATGAGTGAGCCACACGATGTGGCTCCGGCAATCGCGGGGATGGTTTTTACGACGTTTCCTCCCGGGTTTCCGCCGTAATTAGGCAAGGCACAGTGTGAAGTGGACAGTCCGTCGTCATAGAAGTGAAATACCCTTGAGTACGACGTTAAACCCCAATCAAACAAACAAACAATCATCACTGGACATAATCAAAACAACTCCTAATTCGATTTGTTTGCTTTGTTTGTTTAATTGGGGTTTAACGCCGTACTTAATGTTATTTCATTTATACGACAGTGTGCCAGCCCAATGGGTGAAGAAAATTACCCTCGACACCATTGACAACAAACAAAGACAATCACAGGACGTAATACAAAGACATCGCAAACAGATCGGCTTTATTTTGCCCTTTGATCTTGGAGCACTATTTCAGAACGAAAATAACTTAAGTTCGTGCAACAAAACAAAATTAGCCCGGAACATAGACAACAAAATACTGGGTTCGTTTGTTTAATCACGGGTGTTTCACTTATATGACTATCTTGTATTCCAGCAGCAAATGGTACCAGCATAACCATTTAATGCAAAGTGTCCAGCTTCCATGGTTAGTTGGTCTTTCTTCAGTGCTAATTAAAGACAGCATTGTAACGCTCCAAATACACTGCCCCATGCATATCCAGATAATGATGATGTTTCGTGGAAAGAACTCCATTTTTTTTAAGTTGCAATTTAAAGCACAATTTAAATTTGCAATCAATCACATCTATGTCTTATCAAGCTAAAAAAAACATTCAACATTTGTCAGGCTGACTGAGAAATGCAGAGCTTGAACTAAATCAGTACTATCCACTTGACTTACCAGTACTACTGCATTTTTATTTAACCAGACGGTTGTACCATTTGATTAATCACACGGCGAAACAGATGCAACAGGGTTTTCGATATTGTCATTTTTGATATAGTTCTTCGTATTTCTCTATATTCTCTATGTTCAGCCTTGATTCGTAGAACACGATAGTCTCGTCGGGCATGTAAGTCTTGTTCTCTTCTACTTGACTTCCGGGTACCTTTTTTCAAACTATGTCGCTATGATCTGAATACCGATCTCTCACGGGCATATTCTGTATTTCTGTTGGGTTCAACCGTATGGCTGGAAGTGAGAATTAGCATCTGTTTCTCTTTCTGTTTATGCTAGAGCTAGGAAGAATGTATGAGGTTCCCGGGAGTGGAATAAATTACATGAAATATCGCGGATTACATGACATGCATTACAGGCCCTATTTCGTGCGTGTTTCTCTAGTTTGTTATTTCAGCACCAAACAATGGTTAAATTAGCAAATTTAACAGCCTGTATAACCAGCCACACCGTTATAATTTCCCGCCAAAAAGAACTGGTCCCGGTTTTTGGGAATGGTTGACTTCCTTTGTCTTCATATCATGTCTCCCCCCTTACTTCCACTGATACCTTGTTTCCAATGCGAACTTCTATCTTGAGTATTTAAACAACAATCACCTTAAATAAATTGACTAAGTGGATTTACCTCAGTAACAATGAAACCAATACAATCATAGATATCAGTTTAGGCATTGTCAATCCATGTACTTCTTCGTGTGGCAGAGTTGACGCATCATGCAGTAAGCTCTTCCAACTTTAATTATGCCACCCATAATTTGGTTTAAACATATTTTATTTGAAGGAAACACATTAGGCCATTGACTTATCCCGTGTCTCCTTAATAAAACATTAGTTACAATAAATACATACAATTCTTTACATTGAAATAATGAAGGTGCGGTGCCTTACATATATACAGTGTGTGGGGGTAAATTTAGATATGTTTATGCGATGTGTGTTTGTTTTACTCTTAGTATCATAGAACACTTATTCTAAACAAAATATGTTTTCCTTATAACATTACAGGTATAGAGAAGACAGTGTTATTTGACACAAAACAGTATATATTTTACCATTTTAGAATAGAAACAAAGTGCAGCTCTGCTATACTCACGATGCAATAAAGTGTCTCCGATGGGATCCCACTACAATGTGATAACTCGGGCCTTTGGTCCCTCGTCCTCAAATTGCAGAATCTCCCACCGAACACTCTTGACTCCTCCGCACATACGCTCTTAGAAATAAGGGTTCTTTAGATAAGAGAATGGTTCTAAATGGAACCAGGATGGTTCCAAACGGAACCATAAGGACAAAAACGGTTCTTTGATATGAAAAGATAGGGATAAATACATGTGACAGTTGACGTGAGGGGATCCATACAGAACCAAATAGGGTTTCACTACAGCCATAACTTATAAACCTTAAGAGTTCCATTAGAGCCATACTTTTCTAAGAGTCTACAACAAAACTGCAGTGTTTTTTTAAAAAATGAAATATAGATACAATTATTGCTTAAATAAATCGCTTGGTGTCTTTGATAAAACTGATTACACAATCAGCTATTAAAAGATTAACGTCGCAAGAATAATTTGTGGTGGAATCGGTTGCAATGGCAATCTTCTTTGCTCATAGATACATCATCTCCAGTCCATCACCGTTCAAAGGTTCACAGGATTATCAAACCAGAAAACATGAATCTCAGAGTTTCAGATCTTTTCACTAGCTTCATCCCTGTAAACATCTCAAGGTTTTGCAAACATTTCTTATTCTTCACTCTTAGCAAAAATATGGCTCAAATGGAACTCTTTAAGGTTCTTCAACCATGGCTCGGGTGGAACCTTTTATGGTTTTGTATGGAACCCTCACAGCAACTGTTCTAAATATTTCTCCCTTTCTTCTTATATCAAAGAACCGTTTTTGTTGTTGCGGTTCCACAAAGAACCATCCCATTTCTTAAGAACCCTCAAATATATAATTGTCGCATTGTTAAGTCATTCCTTTTATAGTAAGTATAATTTATGAAGATATCAAATGTGTTTAAATTGCGTAAAGTTTGTACCTTAAATTGTAACTTTGGTGGAATGATTTATGCTATCCATCGATTTAGTTCCTATATTGCTTTACCAGTGAGCGACTCGTAACCATGTCTAACCATATGGTCACGTGCTGTGTTTAAGGAGTAATATTTAACTGTTGAAAAATGTTTTCAAAGAAGTGAAATATCCTTGAGTACGAAGTGAAATACTAATCAAGCAATCTTAAAGTCAACAAACTAGTCTCGCAAAGCGTGACACGACTTAACTACGTCCGTGTCCTAAACAAAGTAACCGTATCGACATCACCGTATCTGTGTTATCTGATGGGTGATCTAAAATTGATCGAAACCAGTCAAAGCATGCAACAGAGTCTGTCGGTCCTGTGGGAGCACAGCTTGGTTGACTACATATTAATAGCGAAGGAATCTTATTTATCTCTGGACAGAAACTCACCATTCTGTTCACAAAATCCAAATAAAGACCTAAGAGCTGTATGAGCCATTGTCCAACCTAGTTCGTGTGCCGCAGTCAATGTTACAAAATTAACAATTGCGAGACAAAATGATGTATCCGAAGAAAAAACATTGATAACTGCGGGGTGCAGCGCCTGTGGAAAATTACTGGTTCAGTTCCTGGAACAAGGGGATTCAATTGGTATGGAATCAGATCTGTAACACAACAAGACTGACGAGTGAGTTATGATGGTATCGATCAGTTCACTAATGTTTCTAGTGGGCCTAATTAAGACCCAGAACCCATTCGTGCTAGACTCTTGTGTTATTAATCTAACGTTAAATCTATTTTGTCTGCTTAAAGTGCCCTCGACCAAATCTAATACGGATTCATTCCATATATTTAACTTTCGAAGATGAATGCGTCAGATAAGTCCGGATAAACAATTGGCACACCTTTGTCTTTCATTGTTATATTTTGAAAATATAGGTTTCAAGATTTGAAGAGGCTGCTCTGCAAAATGATTCACTCTTATACTTACATGATATCGAATATTTAACTGTTACCGGGAATGTAACGCGAAACAACTTGCTAAAGTACATCAATTTTCTCCACATACCCAAGTGTTCCAAAATGGAGACCGCGAAAATTCTATTTCTTTTGAAGTTACTTTTTTATTTTTAAACTGCAGCTAACATACCCCCAAACCACACAAATTTCCAGACGTTAATCAAATTCAATATAACGTTTAAGCTATGAGTACATTTATTTACATAAGTTTTACTTTCAACCCAGATAGTGGCCAGTGGCGGCACCAGGTAGCAAATGCCACCCGTTATGAGTGATTTTCGGACGGTTACAGTTTGTTGCAAGCTACTTGCAGAAGTGCAGTGCACAGTTTTCTGGCGGCGCCTGCGCAGCCCTGCATACGTTTTGCTCCGACAAATATATACTCCACTGCGGAAGATTGTTCGCTATTATATGAATCCTAAATCAACAATTTCGATTGGAACCCCAAAAACTAACAAACCTGTTAGATTACCACTAAGCGATTTTAGAATTAGAAATACTGATTATAGTGTTTCTTCGTTCTCAGATATTTACATTATTTATAATTAATTCTTAAATGTCTAGGACTCGGATATCGATGTGTTAAAATACAATGCTGCTTTCTGGACAGAGTTTTGGATGTTGGTAAAACTAGTTCTTTCTTGGCTTCATTCGAAATTGTATGCGTTCTTAAATTTATTTCGTCTGACACTCTGGCACCACTATTAACAATTCTAAAGAGGTGTGATTATGCACATTCCCATTGCATGAGTTGAGAAAATCTTAGCGAATGTTCAAACATCATTTCAAATACATAAACACCATTTTGCTTAACTTTGTATGATTTAAATGTAATAAAAAAACAATTAAAAGAAAACAAACTTTGTATGATCGTAAATGAAAGACAAGAAGTGAAATTTGTCAAATGTAAACTTAATTATTTCACATTTAACTTTTTTCATGATCTATAATGAAAGGCTGAAATTTGGCTAAATATTTCTTAACTTTAAGAAGTTATCTTTAATCCTCTATAAGATGACGTCACACAATGTTGAAGGTCTATCTCTAATCCTCTATTAGTGATTTAATCTGGTGGAAGCGGCTAATACTATTTCGAGCAACTGGCCCTAGATCATTTAGGTTTCCTGCCAAAGTGCTAGATGCGAATACGTATCTCGTTGAATTGTATATACTGCTAACAGACCAATGCGCCTGTGCTATTCCCATGCACACTTGCATGGTGTAAACAAATGTTATAAATAATACTGTGGAAAAGTGTAAACATACTGTCTGCGCAAGCAATGGTAGAAAACGAAATCAGAATTTACACAGATAAAGCGGCTATACTTAAATCCATTAAAGACAAACGATAAGCACTAAATTCTTCCCCAAAATCGTGCGTGTTTATCAGAACGAAGATTCCTGGGGCGTATTACCGTTCATCGTGCCGAGAAGGCTTTTGAACGGCTAAAATTGTTTATCGAGCTCAGCAGTAGTCCTATTCCATACGTATATACGGCTTTTTGTCCTTGTACTGACAGATCTCAGTAACGATAACAACATTCTCTGGTAACATCAAAGCGTGATTGCAAACAGCTGAACTCGTTAAAGAACTATTTAGAGAAACAAAAGTATTTCAACTGCCTGGGTAAATAAATCACGATACTCGATTGTACTTTAGTTACCACCAGGGGAAACGGTCTCTAAGTTAAACCCGACTCCATATTCATGCGCAAATCGACAAATCTCAAAATCAAGCAGAAATCGCCAGCAGCAAATGTTGACCAGGAAGACTATTCGGAAACCAGGTCTTTGTTTTTTTTTTTTTGAAATAATTTATTCACCAAGAATAGCATAGATACACACAATAATAGTAATATTATCATATTTTCTTACACCAAGTACATATTTAAATTTAAATGACAAAGTTTTCAAGTAATGGAATTCTTCGAATTCTACATTCTGTGTTAAACAATGCTTTTAAATTACTGTAATTACCGTATTTATATTTGCTGATACACAGTT
>JAQQZZ010117696.1:0-14818 GCA_030265115.1 Mopalia vespertina | reverse complement strand
TACAAGTGTGAAGCTTATTCCATTTCAGTGAATTTTCAAGATAAAAATCTCGAAAAAGAACAGAAGTAAACGAAAACAAACAATCTTCGCCATGTCTCCAAATTGTTTAAATTAGAATGAAGATAACATTTAGACTAAAATTCCTTGAAACATCATAAATTAAGAACCACTTGTTGTAGTATGTTCTGGATAAAATGGTATTAAACGAGAATATCGAAATGTCGATTTTCTTGCCCCCTTAACTAAATAGTTTGTATCTCTGTTGATGGCAACACTGTTGGAAATATCTTCAATTTTGTTAGAAACGTTCTTCGAGCTGATTGGCAGACAAACCACCTGCAGCTTATTTTGTCCACCATACAAAGCCTAGTAATGAGTTGTATAGGACATAGGTAATTATGACGGCGGACAACCGCTCAACATTTTTATTGATTAAATCTGCTATGATTTTTTTCTTCAAGTTTTGTGGTAGAGAAGTAATCAGGGCAACACGTTGAAAGCTGAGGCATCACTAGAGAGTCTAAGTTATTAATGACCTAATTCACCGCCTCCATCCCTAACTAAAAATGGATTATTGTTGTTGACCTTTTTCCAGCAATGTGTTTCAAACCATTACATGTAATGATGAAAAGAGAATGCATATGTGAGAAAAATTAACTGGATTTCGTGAAACTTTTCATCCGTTAAAATCTTTTCCTGATTGATGTAAGTGTGTAGGTGTAGATGTGTTGGTGACTATCCGATCAATTCCTAGCCTTTTAACCCCATGCATGAGCTCACGCGTCTGGGTCACGTGTGCAATATGAGAATGTGAATTATTGATGCAGTGATGAGTATTATCTTGAGGTGTGAATATGTCTATCTTTATTTGACACAACATTAATCCCTTATCTTAAAGGATACGCTATCTGTTTATCTCAACCTAGTTGTTGTGGGATTAGGCACCGAATAATTCGGTAATCCATTTAATTATCAATAGAATAGTGAATCAGTGGTCAGTCTTTACGGAGCCATTTATCATTTAGGCTTCATTAAACTGAACCTATACCTGTACATTAGACAGCAACCATCTGACGGCTGCCATAAACGTCTGTCCCAACGGGCGAGTTATTCCCGTGTGCAAAATTAAATAAATGCGAAACTTTATCCCTTCATTTTAGGCTAAGCATTTAAAAGGTACATTTTGTTTTCATCTATCTATTGTTAATAAACTTGCCATTCTTCACGAACGACGGCCGTTACTTTGTGAAGTGAAGCGGGAGGTCATACTTACAGACCCTGGCTGATTAATAATGTACCTTTAATCTTTCGCTTAACGTTAATCACTACTTGGGAACGAAGTGGAATGGTCTGTTACACAGGCCAAATGCAGTGCTGAGCTGCTGTGGTCTGATCCAATAATCATCTCATTTGGTCTGGACCGGAAAATAGCTCCACGCACTGATTTAATAAAGTGTTATTTACAGGGAAATGACAAAAGATGTAGGGGGTATTTATATCTCAATTTCCTACTCTATTCCCTCAGCAAATACAATGTTTTGTTAAGTTGCTATGTCAGACAGCGCATTTGGCTTCACAGGCGATGTTTTTGGACTTCTAACTGCTATCAGTCAAACAACGCTAACTAGATTATGAATGATATTGATTACAGTCACCAAAATACAGTGTCTCTTGTTCCTTTGTCAGATAATAACAATAATGATTCCACGCTGACCTGCTGGAGCGTCCATACCATGTGATCAGCTGTTTATAAAGCAGAACGGTTTATTATGAATTGATGGCGACATGAGGCGGCATTGTAGTAATTCATTGGATAAGATGCTAAAGAAAACCATTGAATAAATTTTATTTAAGAAAATGTGAACGTTGCTTCATATTCAATATGGTGAAATGACGTGCTCCATTACTCGGCGTCTACGTACTAAACACTTTTGTGTTACGCCAGCGCAGCCTAGGATTAGTTAGGCTTAGCTACATTAAATTGTATCACTGTCCGTGCTAATAGTCTCTGAAGGATTGAAACAATATATACATTATCACACTAGGCTGAATACAGATGTAAAGGAAAGTCAGTGATGCCTAATAGGTCTCAAGTTGAACGACAGTGGAAGAAAGATGGATCTTCAAAAGGAAATGTTCTCATAAATGTGATCTCCTCACTGTGGAAACTATCATGGCTTAGTAAATAACTGAAGTTTGATCAAAAGAAAATAAAGAGCTATGAGAATATTGTATATAGCTAACAGATCAAAGGAGTTTGCACATTTGAATGTACTGTGCCTGAAATGACTAAAGCGGTGGAAATGATTTGGAAGACAATGGTAGGGCTACTTGTAACCTAAGGCTGGTTGTAGTGTTAGGAACGTCAATAGATTATAGCTCTGTTTTTGTCATCGACTTTCCTTGTGGAGAGGATTTGTAAGAAATGGCTCTTAACCATTAAGAGTTGGCATTTTGCTTGACCTAGTTCCTGGTTAACAATGTATTGTATTGTGGCGGAGTGGTTAAGGGAGATTTCTCTCCTCATTATTCGCACTATACCAATGACCATGAGATGACGTTCGCTTCAGCTACTTTGCGCAGTTTTAAAGCCAAGATAATTGCATAAACTCTCGCCCTGGGCTATTTTCTTATTATTTTAGTGCCAATCGTCTTTTTTTACGTTTCAGTGCTCAGTGTCGGCTAGACGCATGCGTACACAGCGAACGTGTCTGATATAATCACTGGCAGATCGCCCGCAGGTCGTCCGAGAGTGAACCTAATCTACAAGTTTTCTCCTTTCTTCTATTCTCGCATATCGACCAGTACCAGTTCTGTAATAAAGTAGACCTCGTGGAAGAGCAAGCATCTCCCAAGACACTACTACTGATTAGAACACCTCACAGGATTACTTCGCCCTTCCTCTTCTAAATGAGCAGAAAATCTTGTCAATCAGGAAAGACACGCGGAAGTAACTTCTTCTTAAGACAAAGAAATTCTTGTTTTGTTCTTCCCTTAAAGATATTAATTTGATAAACGGATCTGTAAAGACAGAAATTGAAGAAAAAATATTACTTTAATAGTAGAATGGCCGCCCCAAATGTGTGTTGCATTTAAAACATGTTTACTTATCAAAGGTGTGTGGATTTCTTCTTGGGTTTACTGAAACGCATTCCTGGATGTACAGCAGGGTGGGTTTAACGCGTTCGTGAAGGTACGGCAGGGTGGGTTTACTGAAACGCGTTCGCGAAGGTACGCTAGGGTGGCTTTACTGAAACGCCTATGTAAAAGTACGGCAGGGTGGGTTTACTGAAACGCCTTTGTAAAAGTACGGCAGGGTGGGTTTACTGAAACGCGTTTCTGACGGTACGGCAGGGTGGGTTTTCTGAAACGCGTTCCTACGGGTACTACAGCGTGCAAAAATCGATTACCCTGATGTAATAAGATATATATAGAAAGTGCATGCAGCGGTACACAACAACGCGACCGACAAGGGATATGAAATGTGTCAGACACTTTTGCAAAGTGTTAAGCTGCGTCCCGTGTGAACAATATCAAACACGGTTTGCCACGGAGATTTGACATGGCATTTTATTGATGAGCTGTTCTCACTCACTTTAGTCTGTATGAGTCCGGAGTTATTTAATGCCAATAGACCCATTCCATTCCTATATCGTATGATATAACACGTTGAGACTGTTTATGCCGTTTGCAAGTGTAAACGCAAAATACTTCACAATTTTGCAAAGACCTTGTCATCGCGCAAGGGAATATTTAAAGTATTATAATAGTTTGGATTCTTTAATGCAGAACGGTGAACAAATAGAGGTACTGGTTTGCATGTTGAACTCTGGCTTTCCCATACATCTTCCTTAGACTAAAGCACCCTTAAAATCAGATACAGTTGAGGTTTGCTTGTCCCGAACTTCAAGAAACTGGTTTTCCGGTAAATCTTTAAAGAAAGCAAGCTGATGGATAATACCTGGTCAGTAAATGATGAGCCCTGGTAGAAGCCTATTGGTTACAACAGGTTAACTGGGAAGCAATTCTTTCGTGCTGCTCTCGCATATATTACAATACGACTACTCTTGATTCCACGGCAGATATACAAGTGTCCCAGTCGTGACCACATCGAGTTTTTCTTAAGAGCTGGCAAGCAGAGCGCAGTGATCTCCAACTCGTACGTTGCACCTCCGCTATTCATAGTCCAATTGTGTATCCACCGCCTATCAGATAATTGCCACAACATTATGACTTAATGACCAGCGGGATCCAGCGACAAGACAAACGTGTTGGAGTTGGGACCCATCGATCGATATCCATTTAGGTGGATTTCATTGGCGTTTCCAACTCTCTAACACAGCGAAGACCTCGCTGCCAGATACTGGCCTCACTCGGGCCGTCTGCACGCGAGCTTCCTCTCAGGGCTGTTTGGTTCGACAGGCAAGACAATGCCAATACACGGACTCACTGCCACATGTTGTCATCGATGTTAAACTACAGTTAATTTACACAGTATAACCCGAGACTGACTGCAGACGATTCTCCTGTTGAGTTTCAGTAAAGAGTTTATAAATATTACTTCATCTCAACCTCGCCACGTGGCATACGGCCAACAATATCTTGTATACATATGACGCCATAGTGATTTGTTTCCTAAAACAAACAAGTCTGAATAGTTTACGCAATTTTCGCCTGGATTGATTGAATTTTCAAGGATCAGCTTGAACATCTTGACAAGTGTGATGCCATAAATTCAACTTGGTTGAGATTGTTGAAGATAGGATACTGGATAAATAGTTCTTAAGAATGAGTTTCCTATATTGTACATATTTTGGACTTTACGTCAATGTGTGTCAGACAGGAGTTAATATAAAGAATTCTGGATTTGAAGAGTGTCGTTGAAAGGTTTTATCCGCCCGGAAGTGGCTATAGGAATGTCGGGCACTGTGGTGTGGTGTAATCAATCAGTCTAATTAACTGTGGCTGCCTAACAGATTATCCACCTCTCGAGTTTCGCGGCTATTCACCGTGAATATGTAGTGATCGGGTCGCAGAATACACCGGTAATGGTAAAATCAACAAATCAATCCACAGTGGTAGATTACTGGAACAAAGAATACAGATAGCCGGGCGTTAAATACCGATTAGGGAATAGAATTACAAAACTGATCACTTTATGGTGGGTTTTTTTTTATTGCGGCACGAGATCCGCTTTTCGTTAAAACACAAAGGTGGTGAACGGACAGTGCCAATCTACAAAATAGCGACAGTGGGTAAACAATGAAGTACGGTAGTGATATATTCCCATCTTTCTAATGAGACATTAGGCCATGTCAGTGTGAGAGATTATCAGCATTTCTTCGTTGGTTTCTCTTTCCTTTGTCCGCGGAGTCAGTTAAACGTCAGACGAAGTGGAGTGCATATTGATAACGTATGGATTTATCAGACGAACCTATACGGACAAGACGAGGTGGTCTTAGGCCCATCAAACCTCTGGTACGTATCATCACAGTTTACATCATACAATAACTGTTGTTACATCAACTAATTTCAAATGCCAATATATTTTGGTTTGGAAATGAATTAATATGGAACAGAATATTTTAATTGTAAGTAGTATTTTAGACCAACAATGGAACATAATAATCTAAACTGACTATTTGATGTACAATAATATTTATCAATGAATTAGTTTTAGTATCAAAAATAGTTTTAGGTCCTTCTGTTTGTAGAAAACAAAAACACAATTTAATCTACACGAAACAATTATACACGTTCATTCAAAACAAGCGTATGAACGTTGTCAAGTCATTGACTGCATGGGTATAACATTTAATTTAAAAAATCGGCATAGATATTTCAAAATCGTTTTTATTTAAAAATCTTTCACGATCATACTTCTGTTCTTTAACAGTCATATACAATGTCATCAATCAACAAGCTGAGCTGTCCTCTCTGTCTTTATTCACGAAATGATCACAGTAAATTCAACAAAGATCTTCAGATGAGGCAATTAACAAACAGACTATCATAAAGAAGTCACTTACCAGTACTAAATTAACAAAATCGTTGCAATATTATCGCTGTAATTGTTTTCAAATAACGTTCTTAAACTTATTTAATGCTGCCTACTTTGGGTTCTTTGTAAAATAAATACACATGACCATATAAAGATAGATGATCTGGTGAAACTGCAAGTCAACTATTCATTGTTTATTGAAATTAATTTTGAATATATAGATGAAGCTTTATAACCACTGGGATATGTGATAAGTTTTGGCTGTTTAGACCTTGTGTTCTACATAATGTAAAACGGCAGCTTAAACATTTATAAATGGATGAGATTTGAACTACATGCATGCTTCTTTTAAAGCCGAAGTAACAACTAACCGGCATGTATTCTCCCTTATATTTGAGTCTTGTTTGAAACATTTATGTGTCAGCGAGTTTTTCTTTGGTAAGGCTCAGCTGGTTTCACCAGCTCCTGGCGTTCAGTACCCGTGTCGTTATCCTCTCTAAGCAAGGGTAATTACAGCCCATGCATCTAACTGTTTTTAAAAGCCTGTTCTGTGGAATTTCCATGCTTTTTCATTAAGTTTCTCACACTGTTTCTATTTTTATATCTAACTGAAGTAGACTGTTCATTTAAGACGGTTAGATACTGCCTTGCTTAATGGTCGTATTATCCGAGCAATCGGCAAATCGAGGGTTTTAACATCCTCAACAGGCTTCCTCAATGACATCGCAAAAATCCAATTTTCTTTTGCACGTCAGTTTTTGTATGTGATATTTCTGTAGATTATGAGTACCCATAATTGAGTGGCCTGTTCTCGACTAGATTTATAGGTAAGTGCCTAGAGGCCACTATCTAGCGATGATATATATACATTGCTTCGGGAACGAGGTTCAGAGATGACTCCGATTCCAGCCTCTTGTCTGGCGTGAAAATCAAATGGACGTACACAGACTGGCTAATGAGTGTGAACCTTGTATCTATACTGATGACATTCTGTCTAATGAGTACTAGAGTGTAATGATCAGATTATTTGATCCCGGTGCACAGATTGACTGGCGGCTTTATGACATGCAGTAAAGGCTTCGCTCCAATACAGCCATATTAAGATTTTAACGCTCTAATCTGCTGGGCATTAATACACATTGGTATGATGGGCTATGAGGCACCGTGCATGTTAAGCAGCTTCCAATCATCCCCAGCTACGAATCGTGCTAAATGTGATATTAATAGGAATTAGCGAGTTATTGACCTCTTAGCTCGGTCAGTGTAGTTAACCAGAAACGTCAGCCTCCGGTTCACATTAATGTGAAGACCGAAGTATTAGGTTTGGCGGCACGACTGCAAATGAATTATATCATTACTACAGATATCTCTGTAGTAGTATTATCATAATAACTCCACATCAGTGAGTAGAGATCAGTGAAACAAAATGATCATGCTGAGGTGAAGTTGTTATCAGAATAGTATAAAATGCACTACATTCACCTCAAAAGCACAGCAAAACAAAACCCGGGGTTGGGAGGGTAGTGCGGTGATGATGATTACCTGATTGATCTTGGGTGATGTTTCACGGTTAAACGAACGCCTCGGCTCATTAACAAATCCATCCCATACATTTATTGTTTGAGTACACTACACTGGGTCATTGGATGGACCGTGAATGTCATGTCTTCGCTGGCTTTGCATCTTTAATATGGTAGAACGATAACGTGAGCTCTAAATATGTTCACTACCATTAGTCTGGCATTTTATTTTAAAGCGTATAATGAAAATAACCCATTAAATATATAATAACAATACGGGTTTGCGTTATTCGGTGTGGCTCCTACTCTGGGTTTTATTGCCTCAGAGGCAGTTTTATGGGAGACATGCACAGTCTGATGTTGTTCCTATGTCTGCCTAGGTAGCCCAGTTTTTCTAAGCAGCACAACCTAGTCTTATTGTGTAGGCTTTGAATTAATAATAACGTGTCTGTCAAACAAGTTAACTGAAACATATAACAGAGGTATTGGCATTAGGGAGTCCGGATACCATACTATTGTCGTCTATTGGTTGGACTTACTACGAAAGCTAAGTGAACAACCATTAGCTTGAGTTGATTTCAAAGCAGCAGGCTCAGTAATCAGGCCAGTGGTTTTCTCTGAAGCGCACACTCTGGAAGGGTCACAGTAACTTTACACGGTACCTTATCAGGTGTGGAACAATACATTTTTATATGAATTGCATGCAAGAATAACATGTTTCAGACAAATTTGCCTCTTTAACTGAATCGAGTAAAGTATGAAAATCAGCTGGTTAGTGCTTTTCAACAGGACTTTTCGTTTTTACAATTGCACTCGTCTGAAGCCGAGTGATCAGGAGTACTGATCACCAAATGATATAGCTTGGTTTTCATTATACTAAAAACCCAATTAAAAGATGGCACTGCTTTGTTAATTTAAATGGACACACAACTAACTTGTTTAAACTGTCTAATACGACTTAGAACAAAGCCTTCATAAATCATTTTAACGACTTAAGCTGCCACACGGGAGTTGAATCAAGCAATTATAGTAATCGTAGACTAGTAAGCTTTTCTCTGCTTATGTTTATTTGGATGACTTAGCAGATAAAACTAATAGCGCATACAACAGAGGAAATCTTAAGAAGAGAGAAGACGCCCCAGGATTGAAAATGTGTAATATAACCCATGTGAAAGAGTTATGGTAGACGAAGCGAGGACGTATCCGGCTTTATGGAAGTTTGACCCTGCAAGACAACAGATCTGTCAAGTTGAAACAAGGCTTATTGAAATGAGAACGTTAAACAGTTTCAATAGACACGACTGCTCTTTATTATCCACGTGGAGCGATGGTTGTTACGTCTAATGCCCTGTATATAGTGTAAAAGGGCGCTGGACGCAAAAACCGTCAATCTGCTGGAAATGTCGACAAACCAGAAGGCCGGACAAACATCAGCACATCGGATGCTCACATCCTACACCGAATTTCTCAGTTTCACAATGTATGTCCATAGACAAGCCATTATTTTACGTATTTACACTTTTCCCGTGATTGAGTGGATTATTTGATACATTCATGCGATCTACTTTATTAAGTTTGTGCAGGGTTTAATTATTTTAAACAATATAGCGCCTGTTAGAAAACTGATTAATATACGTTCCATAAGCTATACACTCACTTCCGGTTCACTCTTTCGAGTATTTGAAAACAAATAGCATCCACCATACAAGTAACTACCCATGACCAATACTGTTGAAAAATGTAAATGTTTAGGCTGATATTCTTTATGCACTTTGATCAGTTTGATGCGAAAAGTGAGTTATTGTGATTTTCAGATGACGTACGTATATAACAATAGATATGTTATTCTTGACATTCGCTGTAGTCGCTCTAGTCGACTTTACTGTTATACACGATAATCGTACTTCTTTGAATTCCACACCACATCCATCATGACTTTAGTTTCATGTCATTTCCAAAGAATTTCACAGAGTTACCATGAACTACACAGGAAAATATTATAATAATATGTTCTCAATGTTTATATATATGTCAAGTGAACGCAGGAACGTACCACAGCGGATCAACTCGTGTACAAAGCCACACAACTTCTTCCATTTCCCCCGGATTAATACGATATTACGATGGTAGGTTTTATTCCAGTAGACTTGATTAATTATTTACATATCAGTTGATGAAGAGAGCATCGTTGTCTTTCTGTGAACTCAGAAGCAAATTTGATATGGTTTTAGCTCGGTAGACAGTCATTACGTAAAGATTGGTGGAAATTAATTTAGATGAGGTCATCGACATTAAATTCCACCAATCCACCAAAGTTATTAATGTATTTAATTTTTGATTAGTCAGTATTTCGCCTGAAATTGCCATGCCAACCTTTAAAGTGGCAAAGTAAGCAACAATAAAACCCGATTAACTTTAGAACAATACATTAGACATTTCTTATATCTACATTTGTTTGTTTGTTTAAGCGATTCTAAACAGGTGTATCAAACTATTGGTTATAATTTTAGTGATGGACAGGAATAAGTGAATAATTTATGAGAGAGATTATGTCCCCTATACCATTACAGCGAAGTGTATCTCTATGCGTGCTTGCCACTCACCGTGTTCTATTAAATAAGGCATATAATTTGGAGAGGCGACAGAATTCGGATTATTTTACCACAGGAATAGACGACTTTGGAGTATTAAGAAACCAATTTGTCATAGTACGATCTATTTACAGAGGACTTGAGGAGAGAACAAAGAGTGTTATCCAAGGAAAATTTCATGTCTGAAGCACGGTTTGAAAAACGGCCTGCTCCCTGAGATTGATGTGTTGAGAGCCAGTTGGATATAAGAGCCTGGTATCGGTCAGTCAGCTCAACCAGTTTTATTAAGCCGCTTACATGCAATCGTCCCGTGAGACACGATAGAGCATAAATCATTGGCATGAAAGGTGAGAGCGGAGCTGGACCATCAGGTGTCGACCAGGTTTCATTAAACCACCACCTTTTAGCCACCAATCATTGGACGATCTAGGGCAGTTCATAAGCCACTCTATCATGTAGTTCGCCCATGGTCTACCCGGCGAAGATTACTTAAATTGTATTAACACATAAGTATTGTACTGAATGTTAACTTAAGAAATTTCTTTAATACGTCATCTTTGCTCGTACACGATCGTACACGATCTTACCTCTATACTTGGGACTTTTTTTTTTAACGTGGTCATAATTTCATGACCATATATAGAAATAAGCTTCCTTGTAGCTGTCTAGAAAGATTATGTGGGATCCTTGTCAACATTGTTATAATCAGCAAGTAATCGTTACAAGCTTCAAAACTGCTAGACAGACTTGATTAAGTGTCTTAATTTCTCTGAAATTTTACACAAAGTTTGCCTGATCGGAAAGGAAGAGATTATTGAAATTATATGGAATTCTGTACATATTAATTATGTTGATTAAGTGATATTGTTTTTTTGAGGAAATGGTGTACATTTTGCGTAAAGCACTGTATGTCCAAATTGAATAGCCCGATTATCCTTAAATTTTGGGCAAATGTCACACAACATGAGAGGAGAGGGAAATTATCTGTTCAGCTCTTTACATGCATATTAATTATTCCAACGAGCTTTTCAAGTAAATTTGCGTTGAAAGGCCAGATTATTCTGAAATTTTGGGTCAATATCACACAACATGAAACGAGAGGGATATTGTCAGCTCGGTTCACTATATGCATATTAGTTACTCTAACGAGCTTTATGCAGACATATTAATTAATTTTGCATTGTTACATTGAAGGCAAAAGGAATGCAGGCGAGAACAGGCGAGTTCTTTAGCAGCCTTGCTGCCGAGTATTGTTTTCTTTTTCGTATCGCCAAAACGTGCTATTCAGAAGATGAGAACAGATAGTAAAAAAGACACAGTAGCTTTAATACTGAGTTATCCGTTTTTGTGAATAAAATCGTCGGACCGATGCATGCTGTGGGTCTCCAAAGTTATCTTTCTAGTACAGTCAGCTTAATTTATTTCTCTACCAGACGTTTCCTGTTGGTCTTTCAAGTTCATCACTTATTAATATAAGATGCATTAAGGAATGTTACACTATTTATTTCTGGCACGACATGAACATACTTTATAGCTACTCACTCTAATTGGTCAAATTGAGATCTAAACAGATTTTATCTAACTTAACACGTATTGGATTTTCGTACCAGTTTAACAATTTACTTGTAGGCCTACAACAGCTTCGCTTGCTAACCGCTCAAGATTTAATTTAAAAAAGGCGGATTTACATTTTGTCCAGTGAATGTTGTCTATAGTATATTGCAGCTAATTACAAATGTATGTATATAATTGACGAACTCTTCTCTATTTTGAGTGGATTTGTATAAGTGTTTTCTACGGGGTAGAAATATTGAGCGGAAATGTTTTATATGGAGTACTACCTATATTGTATAGATTTATCTACATGCTTTCTTTTGGATATGTTAGATGGATTTGTGTAAGTGTTTTCTGTATATATACACACAATTTCGCAGCAGATTTAATGTGATACACCATACTAGGGATTATATATGTGGAATCTGTTTTATATATGGATAGCAACGGTTCGTAGCAATTCCAGACATCGTTTCAATGGAAACAGATCTAAAAGTAATATCTAAGATATCTAGAAGTTGGCAGCCAGAATGAAGTTAGTATTATTAACCCAACTTCTTGGTATAGTCACGGTTTATTTTCTAGGCTGTTTCCCTTATCATTTATTGTCGTATAAACGAATCAAAAACCTCTGTTTCCAAACCATCTGCGTCGCATCCTTACAGTATAACAAAAATCAAACCTTAAGAATTGCATGTATGCACCATGTTTCAAAAAGAAGTAAACATTTCGCCTTTTGTAAAATCCACCACAAACCGCAAGCAAAAAGTTGAACAACGAGCATTATATTAACTAGAGCAGTGTACACACAGGCACAATAATCTACACATGATAAAGAGTGCTGCATGGTGGACGTAATACAGTGTTCGTATCTGTGTTAATAACTAACTACCTATAAATCCAATGGAGAAGAATTTCTGTTACAATCACGTTTGTTTTTTAAATTTTGTTGATTTCATAAGATTTTTGTAATTGCAATTTACTTAGTTACTGTAGTAGCAGTTTATACTAGCTGCTTCACGTTGCTCAATATGAAAACGGAATTTTATTATCAGGCTGATATATTTTACGCTGTACAAAGAGTTATTACGAGCCCATTTAACACCGCCAATACCCTGGTTCTAAACTTCTTGTTAAGAGAGGGAAGGGAATGGTATTTTGATGTATTTGTTTAATTATGTTTCTCTATTTGGGGTGGCAACAAACTGTCTCTGCTTAATCACGTGCCCTAGAAGAACCAATGAAAAAAACGTACTTGATATATTAATATATGTTTATAAATCTCGCTTATAAACTGCCATTAAACGGCTAAATGGGGTACTAAACATAAATCATTTATTAGTTGTTAATTATTGTTTTCTAGAAATTCCTTGATGGCCATACTTTTTCTATCTAATCAGCTGGCATATGGTTGTATATCCATGTCGTCTCATTAAAACTGTGATTATAAGCTATTTCGATCTATTAATGATGCTGCCCTACCTGATTTATCAATAAGACCGCATTATAATAGCCGTGGTATCTCGGTAATCACAGCATAAATACACGAACTTCTGACATACAACATACTCAAACTCATTATTTATCTCATTATCTTTACTCCGTCTTTCTAAGATAAGGTAATGACAGTGGCACTAGCGAAACACAAGCCAAATCCAGCATTATTTGGTAGAATGGCATTTAAAAAAAGTTGCATCCTAACATTTACTTGGAGACCATACACCTAATATGTCCTACGCGTGTACTCTTGCTCTTTCTGATGTTTATCTGTAAGGCAAGAGGTACGAAACAAAACTATTTCTTCTTTGGCAAACAGTTGTGGGTAATCTTTACTTGCACATTTGGTGATATTGATTGATATATTTAACATATCTAGGAACGTAGAACACTTAAGTTCTAGCTTTTAACTGATGCCAAATAAAAGCAAACCCTAAAAAGAGAAGGAGAACACACACACAACAAAAAACCGTTTCATCCAAATCATTTTAACAGTAAGTAGGATTGCGGTTTAAAAAGCCAATGAATCGCTAACCATTTTAGTATATTTGGCTAAGTGCCAGCTTATAAATGAAAGGATTACACAGGGCAGATTCCTGAAGAAAATTTCATTATTCGTTTCCAACTGAAATTACAAAATAAAAAAACAGCCATTAACTGACAAACTATTCGCAGCGGAGACATTAGGCCGAATGCTTATTTTATAACATTAAAGCTACCACATCTGTCCTTTGTAGAGTGTAGTTCCATGCCATTCTATTGCTCATATCAAAATCGATGACCATTTTAAAAAAGCTCTACGAAGGATCATTTCTTTGTGGTCTTTTCATCTGTTATCTAATAGCTAACACGCAAGGAGGTTAATTCTCTCCCATTAACCATTGTTATTAAAGGCACAAACCTAATCCAAACATTTGAGTGGGTTCACTAATAGCAGCAAATGACCGATGATTGTAAATGTTCAGGTCCTATTTAATGGAGCTTGATAAACACATGGGAGAGGGAATTCGTTGAACAGTTTTAATGATGTGGGAAATAAAAAGCTGCATTGCATTGAACAGCAAAGCGAAACACAGAGCTCAAATATTATACCCATCTATGTACTGAAATTTAGTTAAACGTAGCGCTTTATTATGCTGCTATAAACCTGAGCGTACAGGGTAGAAGAATGGTATCATAGTGTTTGGAAAGACCTGACCGCGTGCAGAAAAAACTGCCCACAGAATTTAATTAACGTTTACATCCGGGATTCTTTCGTGTAACCAGCGTCGTGTCGTATGTCTCTTCCTTGTAGGATCCGGCAGATGGATGTATGCTATCAATGGTCTTTAAGTCCGAAAAAACAAGGGACAGAACCATGTAGAGCGACAATAACAAGCATGATAACACAACACTATTTGCTGTATGAATGTAGAAAGGGATTAGATTGGCGTTTGGTAGACGCGGAGTTCTGTATCTGCAATAGTTTTTCATATCATGAAGCCTTTATATATGCACAGTTAGAGTGCGCACAAGTGTCCAAATTCAAGTCTTTCCACTTACAGTCTATTATATGTTCAATTTATACTGTCTAATAATATTTGATATACTGAACTTTCTGACACATTTTATATGCCAAACGCGACCCTTTACACACAAGATGGGCATGTTTACCT
>JAQQZZ010117685.1:0-14818 GCA_030265115.1 Mopalia vespertina | reverse complement strand
AATATGATCCCGGACTCAAACAGCCTGATATTTTAAATAGCACAATTGGCGCCGGGACTTAATGATATAGAGGTTAATTCTGGCTGCAATACAACATTGCCAACATGTATATTTATTTTTGAACCTTTTTAGTAAAGAAAATTAATTCCATTTGTGAAAATAGAGCAATGAAACTACAAGTGAATTTCCAATAAGGTAAAGAAAACTTAACTGCAATAAAAGCGACCACACCACAGAGCAGGTACAAAGTAACCCTGTTCAGAAGAATATTACAAATAACCATCATCTATGTCTTATTCTGATCATTATTTTTAGACCTGGATCCACCTTCGATAACAACGGTATCGCCTATCATCGAGAATAACACAGTGACATTACAGTGCTCAGCTGAGGGGAATCCCCTACCCATTGTTCAGTGGTGGAAGAACGACAGAGACTTCATCAGTCAATCAGCTGTTTACACTATAGAGAATGTAAATAGGTCAGCAGCTGGACAGTACACATGTAGAGTTAATAATACTGTAGGAAACTGTAACCAAAAAACAACTCTTGTTGTTTATTGTAAGTAACATCTATCACTTTCGTGGATAATACGGCGATATAATTTTTTAAAGCTAACATTTTGTTGACGTTACGCAACTTTAAGCCTTACGCCACAATTTGTTTTCACTTTTCGTCATTTTTGGCATTATTTATGTAAATAACCCTTAGATTATATTTAAATGTCAATTTCGACTGAACTTCTTTGTTTTCCCTCATTATGACTTACCACGTAATAATTATCAATAGTGACTATCTCTATAAAAAAAACACGATATTTTAAATAGCTGTTTAAAATTCTGGATCCTCCGGATGTAACATTGAATTATGATAAAACAACCCAGACATTAACCTGTACAGCAGAGGGTGTCCCTGGTGTCTACAGCTTCAGTCTGTGGGAACATAAACTTGACGGGAAACTCTTACGGACATTAGGGACAGAGTCAACTGGATCCCCAGCTACCCTCAAACTACCTGATACCTTAACCTATGAGGACACGGGGTATTATGTGTGTGAGGTGTCAAATGGAATCAAATCTCCACAAAGAAGACAGTTGTTTGTCACTCCACAAAGTAAATCGTTTTAATGTTTACCTAGCTGTTTGGTTTCATGAAAAGCACACTTTAACAACAAAAAAATTGTTTTACATTTCGTTGTGGGAAAAGCATTGTTAAATTGTTCAATACTAAAGTATAGTAACAACTCCGAAGAAAGATAATGCATTCATTTTGACTGAACGTTTCGGTTTATTGGTCAAACCATCACCAGGAGGGTGATGGTTTAATGCAAAGATAATGCATTCATTTTGACTCAACTTTGGTTTATTGGTCAAACCATCATTAGGTCGTGATGGTTTAATGCAAAGATAATGAGATAATGCATTCATTTTGACTCAACGTTTCGGTTTATTGGTCAAGCCATCATCAGGAGGGAATGGTTTGACCAATAAACCGAAACGTTGAGTCAAAATGAATTCATTATCTTTCTTCGGAGTTGTTACTATACTCTACTATGTTAAAATCCTAAGTGGTAGTCATAATATTCTCAATACTAGTTTCCGGAGAATTTATATTTTGGTAAATCCGTCATGTAAGATGTGACGCCAATTTTAGTGTGGGGTTTAGGGTTATGTTTAGGTTTAGGGTTATGTTTAGGGTTATGTTTAGGTTTAGAGTTACTTTTAGGGTTATGTTTAAGTATTAACCCTAACCCAGAACTAATTCATGACGGACATGCCTATACTTTCTATGTTGTACGAATAAAATTAAATAATTAACTCACAGTTCAGCTGGAAATAAAACAAGTTGTTTTTAGAGCAGTTATATGAGAAAATGACAACGGTCTCTCTGTCTCACTTACATATGCATCAAACATAAAGCTATTATCTACTTTATGTGATTTTGATTATTTTCAAATTTATCAGTTAAGACTACAAAATAAAGCACAGGCGACTACATTCGTCAAACGAAGTCTCCTTCCAAAACTCTACGCCTATTCCGGCGAAGTTGATATGCTTTGAAGTTTACAAGGGTGGTCTTATCAGGCCTGGGGGCTATTATTCGCGTTGTTTATTAAACAGTCTTGTAAATTCATATACGGTAGCTGATTTCACCAATGAATGGCGGGCTTAAGGGATTTTGATATAGATTTTTTAACAACCAATGTCGATTGCTGTTTTATATGTTTTTCAGCTGTTTTAGTTAAATATACGCTTCATTCCGCTAGCGGGCGAGATTATGGGATTTTTTTTTTCTTGTTCTGCGTCTTTGTGTTGTGTGGTTAGGAATTTGTAGACAACACATTTGAGATGATACTTGGCTTTTTCTGGGTGGGGGTGGTCAAAACTTAAATGCCTATTATTTGTTAAGGGGCGGTTTGAAATGTGGACGAATGCTCACATTAATAAACATAATTTGTTTTATTTCCACTTTAATTTGTCTGCATATAAGCAGCAATTGGTAACACGTTAGATCCATTCACTCATTCATTCATTTGGAACAGGTTATCCTATATTTCAAAGCCAATCCATGGCACTCACCATAAAGGTAGGACAGTTGAATACGATTCCTGTGCCGTTCTATACTTACTCTGAAACACCAAATGTGACAGTTGCGTGGGAGAACTCAGGGGAGAGTACTGTGTTAACATCTCACCGAGAAGAGCCCGGTCCTGTCAGACTAATGATCCGAGGTCAGAGTGTCAGTATAGAGGGGACTGTCACGGTACTGACAATGAGGGATGTGACTCAGTCTGATGAAGGCAACTACACTGTGACTGTCACCAATGTCATCAACGGTGTAATACAGTCAAATCAGATAACTGTATATCTGGGTGTGACGGTTCCCACAACAAGTAAGTCAGGTTCAGTTCCAATTCAAACAAATGAACCATATAAGACGAGAAATGACAAAATTCTGATATGAATGCAAATTTAAATTCTCTATTTTAGTTTAAAAACTAACAATTCGCGTAATCGCGCTTTCTTATCGTCTTAAAAAAAATACTGCTGCTATATTATCACCTTGAAAAATATTGTAATTTGCCTTTACTTGTCTGTTATAATTATTTTAATATAATGAACAAATAGTTCCATAATCTTGATTTGAATATAAATGATTTTTTAAATCATCTGATTAAACTCAATGATATATCGTACCATTTGTTCAGATTCATCGGTCCATGATAACAGAATAATTTAACAGCTATGCTGTAGACCATATCACCCGATTCGCTGTTGAAGTCAAAATAAGTGCTACTAATTAACAAATCTACTTCAGCCTCATTTTATTGCGTTTTTGTATCCAAATAACTTTTATATGAACAAATTCTTTATTTAAAATAAATAATAGTTATCTACCCATTGCATACATATCACAAATCTTATTCAAATCAAGGCTTCCGACTGTTAAACACAATGACGACTTTATATTTATCATGAAACAATCCGTTAATATGAAGAGTGTTTTATAGTATATGCTGTAGAGGGACCTTGATTTCGAACAACACAGTTTATAACATTTCGTATTGCTGTGTGGCGGTTTACGGATGTAAGGACATTCCATTGTCGTCATATACGCCTAATAGCCAACAGCATTGTCTTAAACAATAATCAATCCATTAATAATATTTTGTCAAATTTCGTATGATATGCGTTTTAATCAGGTAGCTCACTTCCACAAGTAAAATAATTGTATTCGCGCTTAATGCGTTTAAAATATACTTGTTCTTTCAGAATGAGAATAATTAACAAATACAACGATAACGATAGAATTCGCCTTGTCCTCTAAGCCAGTCTGCTCTCCATCATATAGAGGGCGTGTTAACAAATTTTATTCTTTTCGGTATCCTTCTCGCGGTATTAAAATTTTAGTAGATTCATAATGTCCTAATGCAAAATCTGTTTTATGCTCTCTCTAAATTATCTTGTGTTTTTTATCCCGTGATTTGTATGCTCTTGGAATCTAAAAGAAAATCAAAGAGAGCAGCTGGCCGTCGGGTTATGCGCATGGACGCTGAGAACTTACAAATCAAAAATAATCAATATTCTACCAGTAATCAGCCACAAAAAAAAGAAATTGTGCTGAATTTGCTAACATTGATTCTTGAAGAGTGTAACGTGTTTAAAAAACGGTAATAAGAGTCGAAAAATATTGAATCCCAATCGTCATGTTTTTCACACTGTCACATTATCAACAAAATAACAGGTTGTGCGTTCCACAATATTTATAACATATACCGTTTTCTGGATATCATCAAGTTCGGAATGCTGCTAATTCTCTTTATCCACACCAGGTTATATCGGGGCTGCTATTGGCGGAGGAACAGCCGCTGTGGTTGTCATAGTAATTGTCGTCATTGGTGTGTTGCTGTTCAGGAAACACAGTAAGTAATTCTTATCGTTTATATTATATTGGTAACCATCGTATGTGCCACTTCGTACTGACGATTTAATGGATTTTAAATAGTTGTTTTAAAAGTTTATAAACAGTTTTCAACTATGACCGAATTCCTTGTTATTCTTGTTGTAGGAATGAAGTCAGCTGAGGCAAAGAGGTATGTTATTTTGTATCCAGCGAAGTCGTTATTTCCCTTAATTAACATATTATACTTCTAATGGACTTTATCAATTAAAAAACTGAAAATTCTAAATACATATAATGATTGGATTTAAAAAAAAAATCTTTGACTTTAATTGAAGCACGTTCTGGTTTGTTCTTTAAACGAGTTTATTTTTTTAGGACTACTGGAGACCAGCTCACTCTTCAGATCCGAAATGGTCGACCAGAAGGTAAAACTTTGTATTCGTTACTTACCAGCGTTGCGTTAAATGCTGTTTCACTAAGATCCAATGCATCCCTGTCAGGGAACGAGATAATGCCACTCACATTGGGTCATTTCTGATGTTGAGAGCGTGGAACACATGTATGCGTCTGGTGTTGTGATATAATTGAACACATGTAAGCTCGGAAATGTGTCATTAGTTGCACAAAACTTTTGGCTCATGAATATGACATTTCATAGTTGATTCCTTCTATGTTTTGCATTGCTGGAGTATAGAGGTTTCAAAGTGTAGCACAATAACGACTTTAATGCTGTCATTTAGTTCAATTCTTTTGATGAATGTTTGTACACGCAGTAGCCCGATGCTGAGTGTAACGTGATGATTCGAGCGTGGAATGCATATGTACGTTTTTATATTACAGAACACACGAGAAATATTTCAAGGTTGGCAGCATGGTTGTGTGATTGGCTTCATGGAGCTACAATTTCATAGCTTGATCTCTTGTTTGTATAAACAGTTCATGCGAATTATTACACATGTTTTGAATCGCAGAGATCTTCAATATGATACTTTACAGTTGGTTCCCTCTGTGTTGAAATAGCTGTTGTAAAGATGTTCCACAAAAAAATGAAGCATCATTGATACATTTAATCATACCGATTACTTTACCACTTTTTTTTGTAAAATTCTTTCGATGATTATTAATTTGTGGTCGAAATTAACCTGATGGTGAGCGTAATGTGCGCTTTGCTTGGTGCTGATGTGTGCGCTCTTTATTAAAAAATCAATCACGAAAGTTTTATTACCCAATTTCTAGATATTTCGGATTAAGATTCAGTTAAAATTATATATCTCGTCATTTGAAGTGCCAGAAACATTATGTAACATGATTAGAGAAAACCGAGGAAAATATCAGGGCTAGAACGACTAGAACATACTTTTAGTGGCAATCGAAGAAGATCAATAACAGATCTTTCAGTAGATGAAAATAAACAGCCACTATCAGAAAACTCGTCCCCCACCAAACAGATAGATTTAAGCTTGGACTGTTTGTTATTGTTCGTCTTGTTGATGGTACTTTCAATAATAATAGTTTGATGGCTTCGTCTGGAAATTATAATTCTAACTGTATGGATTTTATCCTTTCACTCCCACAAAAGAGCTCAACAGGGCAACATTTAACCGTATAGCAGTTGGAGTTTAAAGTTTGGTCCGTTTGATGGAATACTTTATTCAAATTGTACACCAGGAAAAACGTTTCAGGGGCTAAGGCTTTCTCGTGGGCCACAATGATTACTTTAATTTTATCAGCCGATGTTTTTTTGTATAGGCACAGTTTACCAAAATTTGGAGAAAAACCCGGACTTTGTGAACGCCACGGAGCACCAGTTGTACACAACACTTGGTGTGACAAATCGTGAAGTCACGGACTACGAACAATGGGATATTCCAGTAAATGGCGATGATGACATTAGTGTTGTTGTCACGAACGTTCCTCAATATGAAAACGTCTCTTTTTCAACCAAGGAGCGGGAACCAGAATATGAAAATTTCGAAATTAAGGACTACAAGAAATAATACTTCACAAAAGGAAGCATCGACAACCTATTATAACTTCTGAACAATTTTTTTTTAGAAATTTGCTGTTAATGTATCGATTTTTTTTGCGTCAGCTAAAGGCTAATTTCAAGGTTCTCTAATACAGTGTTATATATACTCACGTGAACACTGAGAACATAATACCCTAACTCTAACTGACTGATATATTCTTTTGTCCTATTTTCCATGTTTGATACGTTGTTGTAAATCTGTTCACGCGAATAAGACAAATAGACAAATGTACAACTCTAAAAAGTTAATATTAAATGCAAGTTTAATTTATTGTTAATCCGCCTCCATCCGCACCATCCTTTTAAAGTACCAAAACATAAAGGGAAAAGAAACGCGAATGGGAAGTAGCTTCTTTCTACACGTGCACAGTGTTGACATTATCAATCAGAAAGAGAGACGCCAGCTGTTCTGTGTCGAGGATGGATAGAGATTTATGAGAACTACCACATTGCGTATGAGATTAGTCTATATCATGGAGCTTACTCAACCAGATATGTGGACAATGTGTAGGAACTGTTTTCATAGAAATTTAAATAGCTATTATTTATTGTTGTGTTAGAAAGTTTAGCAAACCTGCATAATTTTATAATGATAACACTGAAAATCGTAAATAGGTAAATATACTCAAATAGATGAGTAAACCACCCGTCACACTGGTAACACACTTAGGAGTAATTGTAAACAAATTAATGAGTACATTTACACATTGTAATGAACAAAGTCACTCTGTAGTGAGTAAAGTTACATGCTAAAATGAGTAAAAATACTTATGTAGTGTGTACATTTACACAACGAAAGTAGTATTATTACATATCTGGTTGAGTAATTGTACAAACCATATTGTGTCCAAACACACATTTAGTTTGGTATAACAACACTCAAAGTATCTAATATTATAATCTGTTGGGTAAAAATAAACCCCGAAATGTGTAATATTACTCCAAAGTGGGTTACTGGTATAACGGGCGGTATACTCATATAAATGAGTATAGTTACACACCATCATGGGTGTTAGTTTAAACGTTTCCAACGTGAACACAGGACAAGAAAACATATGCTGAAAGCAGCAGAAAAAAAGTCAAACATAAATTTAAAACATTAACATTGTATTTGAAGAATAGATAAAGACATTTTATTCGAAGGAGCAATACTATAATTCCATAACAGAGGGGACACGAGCTTCCTCACATTGTAGTAAGGAATTGTAAATTTGTATGACTGTATAGATTTAGATTCATAAAAATTAACAATAACAATAATTCAATTAAGAATATAGATTTTATATAGATACATGTATGAGGTATTAACTTGAACTCAGCAAAAAGTTTTCCATCACCACTTGACTTCTTTGACACAAATATGATTTCATTTCATTTATGTTAATCCAATACAGGCCAGAGGGCTCACTAACACAACAGATAACAATGGTTACGAAGACAAATTAAGACAATGAATTGAAAATAAAAGCGAACATCCACATGTATATACATATAAATAACTTGATGACCGCAAATGTCAATAATTAAAACTGTGATATAAAATAGTAGTTGCATAGTCAGAGGTTAAGAGACATTAAAATAAAATTTTCCTGTTTTTTTTTTTTAATTTTTGTGCGATGTTAAAATATCAACATCATGCTCGTTAAAAATACAGTTGTATAAATTCTGTGTAGATGGTAAAAGCTGATTCTACAGAAATTTCAAGATAATATTTTTTCTTAAAGCTCATTGAGGTAAATTTATGTTGATTTGACTAGTTATACAAAAACAAGGACCCTTGAGGCACCCCCGATGAGATGTGTCATTGGATTGGCCATAATTTATTTCCATGCGCTTGGATCAATCTTTCAGATATGAATGGCAGCATTTAATCAATTTTCCGTTAACTCCATATGATTTGAGTTTTTCTAGTAATAAGAGATGAGGAACTTTATTTAAAAAAAAGTAATACAGGTCTTAAGACAATGTAAGTTAATCATGAGAACTGAAGTAAAATGTTTATTAAACAAATGTTTAAAAAAAATGATCACTTCAATTTAAAAGGTATTATACCAGGCTATTTTAGGTTCGACCTGCAATGTTATTCAACCTGTTTACAAAAAAACAGGCCATTTTACCTATTTCTAGTTGATACCCTACAAAGATTGACTAGATTTTAAAAAATGTCTGTCAAACCTCTTCCACTGTGGTAAAACACAACTACCATTGATGGCCTGGGGTCCATGTTTGTCAATTTTAACACCCACCAAGGGGTTATATTATATGGCCGTAAAATATCCTCTGGTTCCTTAAGATCTCTGACCATTGAAACTGTATGTTAAACGTTGAAGATTGTTTATTAAATTTAGCTCCACGAAGTACATTAATGCTATAATTAAAGAACAGATTGAGTAAACCTAATATACGCCCTCATGGGGCGCCATATACATGTAGCTCCACAATAAACATATGGTCACCATGGTGACCAAATACATGTCAAACTATGGTACTTAACATGCAAACATAGTGAAATCGATTTGGATGACATGCAGGTATAAAAATAATAAAAATGAGTAAATCAGTAATAGCAAAAGGCAACCCATGTGTCTATCAAGTTTTATAACAATGGACCTTATATTTTCCGAGTTCTGCTCTGGAAAGGAAATCTACTTCTGACTACGACCTCGGCCATTTTAGTTAAATAATGGAGACATTTGTATCATAAACATGTGTATAAATATATTATTACAGAGATCATCAGCTCTATTGTGGTTTGCCTGCAGTAAGTGGCTGCGTTGCAAAAAAAAAAGGCAAAGATGAAATAGTTTTCATAATACCAATATTTTTTTTATATTCCCCTCCACCACAAAAAAACAAATAAGGTGATCAAACTTCGATCCCGCCCCCTCCCCCTCTCCCCCTTAAAGTTTCATACGAAAGACATGTGTTAGATACATTTAAAATTACTGATAAAGTGCAAGTATTTTTTGTGGTATGCAAAATTAAATGCAGAGTAAGGCCCAATGAGGCATTTGAAACTGTCCAGAATAATATTTTTTTATACTAAAATGGTTTCACCCTCAGTTTGTATGCCATATTTGTATCCTGTCTCTATGATAACTGGAGATGTCATTTCATTTAGGATGTGTGGAAGTAAGAAAGGCAGTATTGTTATTAGCAACACAAAATAATAAATACAAGAAAGCATATTTATCCCCCGAAAAGAGAAGATTAAAACTTTAATTTTATCAGCTGTAATACTCCAAGATTGACCAACAAGGCCATCTTCCCTGACTAATAATAAGCTGATATATTTTTAAAAAAATACCATTGTTAGACTTTAATAGTCAATGACAAAGATGTCTATGTTTGAAATACGGAGAGTGATAGATTTATCTCCCTTTAAATAGCAATATGCGACTTCATTAGGTTAGTCTCTCTCTTCACAGAACAACCATTAAACATAAACAGGGTACATTTTCTATTTGTTTTCTTCTTATCATGTTTGTTAATAATAAAATACACTTACAGCTTTGGTAATGAGGTAGTCCCTGTCATCAGACCAGATGGCAGAAAAATGATGACAAGATCCAGAATGCTCCAGCACAGAGTATGTTTGAAAATAAACAAATGGATCATTGAGTTTAAGAGCAGCTACTTAATAACATTCTCCGTAACAATTGGTTTACTTTGATTGTAAAAAATTAGAATTTGTTCAATTTCCAATAATATACATTAGTTATGAGTCACAAAACTAATGTTTACACTGTCCTTGTGAGAATAAAATAAAGTATTTATTATTATATCTGTGAAACTGCATTTAATGCATACATGTGCATAACCAGTCGCCATGAACACAGAACAACATATTACTTTAAATCATAAAGTCAAGTTATCAGTCACGGCTCTGCTTCTTATCATAGCTTCAAAGCATATTTCTTTAATTAATCCTAGAGTATCTGAATCTGATTTGTGAACAAAATGGACGTGTTTCTAAAATCATGAATTAGAAGCCGTTTCTCAAAGATACTGGTAGGCAAATTGTCAAGTCTTTACCAGATTTGGCTTTCTGCGTTGTCGCATTTTCCACTTCCTCCAACAAGCTTTCTATGAAAGACTTTTATTTCTTTAAGATGCTCACATCAATAATTTGTTTAGCCACAGACAACACTGTTGAATCCAGTTGTCCCAGGTTTTGTCGGTTAATCTTTGAAACTCATTAGAGCTGAAACATACATATTGAATATATTTTAAACATAACATATCGACCAGTCCTATGAGATTTCCCCCTGGATAATTAGACAACAACCCCCTCCCCCTGAAGAGGCTGTAGAACCTTCTACTTTAATATATAATTATAAATACCTCCTTCAAATTTTAATCTTTTCTGTACTTGTATCAATATCTGCCAGTAAGGGCTTCTTACATCAACTTGAGTTCTTCAATAGTATTGCAATAGGATTTCATAATCTATTAATGACAGTTTAAAATATTCTAGCCCTCTCCAATTGTATGTCAATATGTTTGATTCAACTTTCATTCCACTACAGATCTGTTAACATCAATTATATTCCAGTTGATATTGTGTCTCTAGAGCCTTTATAAAATAAACTCGACAAATTTATGTGTGTGGCTTTATTCTCTACTTTAGGATTTATAATAAAATTAGTGTTACGAAGTCATTTGCTACTTTGTCATGCAGCAATTTGTAGTCAATTTCATCATATAAATTGTCAGTTTCATTTAGATTGGTATACAAAACTGAGGTTTCCATCTCAGTTTCATTTTCAATGTGTGACCCATTATCAGTACTGTGTGCACACCTGACAGTGTGAACTCTAACCACAATTCAGCATTAAATCACTGTGATTATAGAACAAATGTTTTCTATATGAAGAAAAATTATTGTAGATGTTTAAGCAACAATCAAGTCAAAACCACAAGTCAATGAAAAATTTGCTTCCAGACTATGTATGTACTAAATGTGAGAGAGCAGTCTGCAGAAAGTTTGTGTTTGATACGGTCATACGTCTTACATAGTTGACAAATGCGTGAATTTACTCAGTTACAATTTTAAATTATTTAAAACTGTTGGACTTCAGCCTTCAAGGCATATTTGAATTGAGGGTAATTCAACCAAAATAAATAAATTCACAAAACTACATGTAGACAGCATCCGTACCGCTAGCTTGAGTGTTATTGTGTACCGTTGTAGTTGTAACAGATCAAAGGGTTTATGTCAACTGGGAATGCTGTGTGCTACTGTTAACTGTTGTAGATGTATTCGTAATTCTATAAGAAGGGTAAATTCATTAAACAAACAAATGTCGATCACAGTACCTTTGAGATTATATCGGATTTGAGAATTTCGCGGGAAATTCCATAAAGCACTGCGATCGACATTTACTCACACGTCTGCGTAGTGTTACACTCAAAGCTTGAGTAAATAAACACACCTACGATTTTCAGTGAATGTGAAACCTTGTTGATTGGTTCAATACAACATTAAGTGGTTATGAACAAGTTGCTCTGCAAACATTTCTTGTACAGTGGTGTACGACTTGTCCAACATACGATTGGCATGGCGTCTGCGGCGAGCCCTTACCTTACTAAAAGAGATGGCAAGCTCTTTCAATCCAACTTTCACTTCTTCTCAGAACTCGCTTACCAATGAAAAGTATGCTCACCTTGCCAAGCACCTAGCTAAATAGTTTCTTACTGAGCAGTAGAATTACTCGGTGTGAAGTAGGGTAGTATTTAGGACACACCCTTGCCCGTATCTACCCATTCACCTGAAATCAAAGCTGTCACAACAATCACGTGGTTGGGCAGAGCGAAAGGTTCATGACGTATCAACCAAATACCTTTTCAGGCCTCGACTACAAACGGGTTGACGTAGACCCCGTTGGTGACGTCCAGGTGTATTCGGTGGCATGCGGCTTAAGGAAACGGAATACATCGAAGAAGTTACATTTGCCTACTAACGCCGAAAGAGCACCCGCGGTGTCTCGTGAGGCAGCCACTGCACTTCGGCGATCAAGAGCAGGATCTATATAAATGCCACGTCTGCTTTTAGAAAGTTGAACTTCTCTGCTAGGGAAAACTGCTTCCAGTCTGAGAGTAACCTTGTACATTATTATTATAAATAGATATAACTTTTAGACCCATTGTTTAGTGTTAGTACTTTGGTGGACTTCTTGTACAAAGGGGCATTTCTCTGTGCGAATTCTTTCTGAGGTACCTGAATTACTTTTTTTACTATTTCTGTGTTACCTTGAAGATTTGGTAATAAGTTACGTGGAAGACAGACATCCTTCATAACAGCATCACTCCATAACTCCTGCGTATCAATCCGAGCCAAATATGTCGTTTTGGTATTTAAATGAAACCCATCAGCCGGGGACGAACGTTTGTTAGTGACATTGTGAATGTACTTTATATCAGTGTCACCTCCACTCCACAGAGCTTGATTAGACACTCTTTTGTGTTCTGTCTACCAATATATTTACTTCGACCTGCGAGTTGTTTACTTTAAGAGTTTTGATTTAAAACCGTCTCTGTCTTAGTATAAAGTATGGACACATGGAGGCTGCGTTTAAAAGATAGATGATACTTGATGGTTACAAAATCTTAACTTAAACTAAAAATGTATTCATTTGCAACTAATAATCAGGTTTTTGGATCGATTGATGGTTCAAAATATTTCTAATACATCGATCATAATTTTTTTTTAATTTTGTATTATTTGTATATACATGTACAATGTATTCGCACATTTTTTACATATATACATTCAGACATGGTGTGACAGACGACATTTAGTACAAACAATTTTACATTCCGGAGAAATCCGTTGCTAACAGGCTGTTTACATATACTAAGGCGGTTATTGACAGTACAGTACAAACATTGCCACGTATTCACTGCCTTTCATCTATTCAATGTTACAGTTTTTATTCCAAATTTGGTGTTATAAATTTACTTCCTAGTTAAAACCATGATCGGATTTAATATCTGATCGTGTCTGACTGAACCCATGATAATTATATGTTGGTTAACCTCATTGAAATTCGTATTGTGTTTTGTAACCAGAGCTGATCGTCCTGCCAGAATTTTTTTTATAATTACACAGCATATAAATCAATGATCGATGGTCTCTTTCCCAATGTTACAAAACGAACATTGTTCATTGTTCCTCTTCCCGATAAATAAAATTATTATTATCATTATTACTAATATAGAGAAAAGAGTTAGTGCACGCTATACATATTGCAGGCGTTTTTACAGAAAGTTTCGTAATTTTATTTATTTCTGAAGGTTTTAGGAATATGGAACAGATGTTGGGAATAGGTTCTGGCAGTCTGCAGGGCATAGTACAGTTTACGGACGGGTCAGTCAATCGCAATAAAACTATATGAACAGAAGCGAAGCTGGGGTTGATTTAACTTTTTGTGAGCGACGGACCTGTGCATAAACTGCCATTTAAGACAAAGTCCCCTGTAAATTTTTTTTAATATTATACTGAATTTCCCTGTAAATCTTTAATGTTGTGTGAATCGAATTTCTCCGTTATATCTTAAACGGCATTTCAATGTTATCAGTGGCGATTAATCCAAAGAGAAGTAACTCAAAAACTTTGCGGACCAATACATCGTTGCAAGCCTATATCGCTTAAATATTGACCACAGCAGACACATGCAAAGAAAATGGAAATTTAAATGAGGTATAGTATTTCCCAAGATATTTCAGCGTCAGTGGATATCATATCTCTCCACAGATTTGGAATTGATGTCAGATGTTGATGTAGGGCTAAAAGATACCTTGAACATTGTAATTTGTTTTACGGTCTTAAAAAAGCCATAAAACTCCTGTATTTATGTCTAGAAGAACTCTAATGTGTACTATTTCCTTTTCAAACCCATTATTGATGCATTGGTTAAACATGCACTCTATAAAATCATTGAGGGACTTTTGTCCTGAATAATTCGTGTTTGCTAAGTGTCATTTGACTGTCCTGAATTTTCAGGATTGCGTGCGGTGCAATATCCTTAAATTTGGACATCCCTGATTAATCCGGGAACTGTTTGCACGATCGCCTGAATTGCAGCCCCCGCAACATGATACTGAGCCGATTAACCCGGATTTATTCAAGATTGGAAAAAAGGCCTAATTGTTCAGGTGGCATTCAGGGCTGTAATATCATGAACGGTTCAGGTTTAGTGCACTTGCCTTAATTCCAGACGAAATTGAAGATGAAGTACCGGTGTTTGAGATTAGAATGACACAACTTGTCTGATGTGCGTTAGGCACATAACAAGTGCCCCTTTCAGCGCTAGAGCAAAATACATTATCGAGTATTGACAGTGTCTTGCTACCACATTAGTATCTGAGAGGTTTTGAGAACTC
>JAQQZZ010117674.1:0-14819 GCA_030265115.1 Mopalia vespertina | reverse complement strand
TTTTATTTAAGAGGCTGCATGATCACAATGCCCCCCCCCCCCCCAAAAAAAAAACAAAAAACAAAAAAAACAACAACAACAAAAAAGTTAAAAGGTTATGCTGGAAAGAGAATTCAACAAAAGCGGGAAAGCGACAAAAGTACAAAATCAAAACTTTCTCAAACAAAATATACGTGAGTTACCATTGACGGTTTCTTCAAAAGATCATTAGACTTACTTTACTTTGAATAGCCTCTCTCCATTCCACAATGTAGAAGTATTGGCGTGGATCGTTTTTGTGAGAGGCACACGACCAGAATTGGAAAACGCTAGCATATTGATATTAACATCCAGTCCAGCTTCTTCTTCTAGAGACTGTATGATATATAACTGCTTAAGAGCTACATGTACATTCGAGAATCTTGAGAATGACAAAGCAAAAAGGTCATTAGAATCTGAAACGCTAAGTACCAAACAATACGCTTCTTTCTCAATTATCTTGGGCAGCTTGATAACTTGTCCATAAATTCTAATATTGATAGATTCTGTAAAAACTAATGTGTAATACATCTCTGTGTCTATCACCGGAAACTTTGAGCAAGATCTGATGTCTCGAACGCTTTTTCCAGACAACACTGACGGATAAAACATGTCAAGATAAGTGGGTGTTATTTCGTTAGAAACTATCGAAAACCATATTGGTAGACGTAAGCTCAAAGCTTTCGTTAAAGTTTTCAGGACGCTGTGATATTTATCGAGAAGAGCGAGGTCATCCGGAAGCAGCTCTAGTGGGATGCATTTGGGATTTGCTTTGGTGCCAGTTTCTATTCCAGCCTCTTGGCTCCTAAAGGCACTTACTGGTCCTGCGATGATTCGGCCACCCTCCATTACCAATTCCAAGCCACGGGTAAACCAAGGTAAGTTTGTATTTCTTTCTATAATCATAACAACACTACCTTGAGTAAATGTCACATGTTTTAATCCTTTCAACTCGTACCATGGGGATGTTGACAGAAAGACTATGGTATGTTTGACAGACTTTCCTAAAGAACTTTTCAGAAATATGACAGTTTCTAGTTTAAAACAGCCTGTTGGAAGCTCATAGTCATACAGCTGTTCTCTTACAAAAATATTCCCTGCATAAACTGTGGTGATAATTGGCCAAGGAAAGTGTTGGGCATCTGGTCCAGTCAGGTTGAATGTGAGTTTGTATATATTAGCTGTGTCTGTGGAAATATCAAAGAAGGCCACAGATTTACTAGTTTCTAAAGTGATATTGTCTTGATGCAATTTAATATCTGAGCCAAATGAAGGTAAAACGGTGACGTTCTTGACAGTTTTAGCAAGAATGGGAACTGGTGCTGGTTGGGAATGCACTCGAAGACGAATAACTTGGGGAATATCAACTACAGGTACTGTACATGTCGACCCTCTGTATCCAGTACCTTCACAGTCACACTCGTATTCGGGGAACAGGGTCCGACAATAGCCACCATTATCGCACGGGCACTGAGCTGGAAGCAAAGAGAAATATAGAGATAACAATCATTGAATCCTATGAGAGGCTGTATCTAGAACTTCATAAGCATACAACTCGATGATTCCTTCTTTAAAGAAGATTCCAGTAAAACAACCCACTTTTATGATTTCCCAAGTTCTTTGAAGTGGAAGCGAAAAAAATTTATTGAGCCTGAGTAGGCAGGTTGTGAAGAGAAGTTATGAAAAGTGTGTTCTGAGTGTGTTTATGCTCTTGATAATCGCGTTAGAAACAATTTTGTAACTCAATGGTGAACTTTTCATGCATATCGTTTTGACTTTGTAACATATATTATTATTCAATAAATAGTATTCATAACAATCCAGATTATTTTTTTAATTAATTTAGTAAAAGCCATTCGGTTTTTATGGTGATTATCATGAACGTTTATTGAATAATAGTCAATGTTATAGAGACAAAGACGATATGGCAGGAATAGTCTACGATACATGAGCTACCTACCTGAGTTATCAAATGGGCTCTAGCGCTATTATGAAAGCTATCTACACACTCAATGCATCACTTTTCATAACTGCACTCAAAATATATATCGAAATTGGCATACCCACATGTTGTTATCTCAAACATATTCTGAATTGATATCCCACTCTTTAAATGCCTATTTCTTACACTACAGAATTTGGCAGATTCCACTTACAAATATGCTTATTTCTTGAAAACTGTTCTTCGTAGACACATCGAAGTTGTCTAATTTAAAGAGGACAATGTGGACATCAAAAGAGTGTTTGTTTAATTTTATGCTCGCCCAGATTTTTAGTTCTATGACTATTCAACTAATTGTTTTTAGTGTTACAGTAACTATTTAGGAATCAAACATCCAAACTGCGGGATTTTCTATCTATATTAACTAATTTTTAAATAATAATTTATAATAAAATAAATGTTATTTGATCTTCACTAAATTAACATATTTGAAGTCCTGAGTATCAAAGCTTTCCAAAAATATACACACACACAATGTTCCTACCTATATTCATGATGGGTTTAGACAAATATTTTCCTCGAATTCGACCCAGGGGTCCAGTAAGACCTTAAAGTCAACTAAAACTACAAACGGAAGTTACTTACCGACACAATGTTGTTTATCGTGGTGCAGATATCTATTGGGAGGACACATGCACTCGTCACCAACCTGCTCACACACTCTCCAGCAGTTGGGGTTAGAACCGAAATCTTCACAAGCTGTCAAAAATAAGTCATACAGATGTAAGTATTCTGAAAAGTACAAATGATTGATTTTGTTATTAATGTTTCTCTTAAGGTATACAGAAAAGCATGAACTTAGTTGAGACATGTGCCTCTAATTGACAATTTATAACAGCGGTTTACTTTCAGACGAGGTACCAACCTTGACATGAACGTAGATCGGGCATCAATTCAAACATATTTCTACAGGTACAATAGAACGAGCCGTCTATATTCACACATAATTGAGCACATTCTCCATTACTCACTGTACATTCGTTGAAATCTGTAAATAATAATAAACATAACTTCACATAAAAAAAAACCAAGAGGACGCATACAACATAAGGAAACAGTGCTGTTGTACTGTTGTGTTTAAATAGTTACGTAATTATTTTCTACGGAAAAAAAACATTTTATTTCTTTTCTTTTTATTAACCTGAAAAATGCAGTGACGGTATGTAACAATTAACATAAGTTGAGTATCCGACCTGGGAATAGAGGGAGTGAGAAGCGAAGAAAGGTAAAAAAAACATGAAAGAAGATATAAGCATTTTGATAAGCAGTCTCCATCATGCCACAACACATTAGCTGAGAATACTGGTGGTGATAATATACATTTGTATGGACAGAATACTAAGTAAAGGCAGTTACGTATATAAAATAAATAGTCAATTAAACTAGCATAAACCTCGGGTACAATATTCTGTCCTTCGTTGACAGAAGGAAGTAACTGACAAAGCAGAAGTTTTTAGGAAACAACGATTGGTTGTCTGATTGATTTTAACGTGAAGGGTATTTCACTGGAAAGAAACCGCATAAAACCCACCCCGTGATCTCCCGAAAAGTTATCTTCTATACCTTCTATACCCACATGCGGGAAAGACAACTGTTTTTCGACCTAAACTTATTATTTTTTTTGCATATTTTCAAAGACAACCATCTGTATTGCACTTGCAATCGAATTACCATAGCCGTTAATTTAAAAAGCGGAACTGACGTCATTGTTCGAAAATACGATAGTTATATCATCTAGTCGTGGCTGTTCCCTATTGCCTGCACTGGTAGATGCTTTCATGCAAAGCCGAAAGTGAGGGTTCCGTTCCCAAGCGAAACAACAGCAGCAAACAACCGCTTGTACATATCAACCTGGTACTAAAAACTGGATTTTTTAAAACCGCATATGAGCTGAAAACATGCTAAACATATGTGGTACTCAAAGAGCTGTTTTGATATGTATACAACAAATTAACATTGCGCTTGGATGACCAAACTTTATACGCCGTGTTGTTAAAATGCCTTCCAATGCACCCATAAGCAAACGGACACACTGGCGACCGACCGTGTTTTCGAACAATGACGTCAGTCCCGCCTATTAAATTAACTTAATAACGGCTATGCTTACTCGAATGCAAGTGCAATACAGATGTTTGTCTTTGAAATAAGCAATAAAAACAATAACTTTGTGTCGAAAAACAGTTGTCTTTCCCTTTAAGTGATCAGTAGGCTACATTGTGAAGGCTCCTAGTAGACCAATGTACCGCCTACTGAGCCACAGCGCTGTCCTTTATCACATACCACTCTCTTAGTAATAATGGTTCTTTGAGGGTTCTGTAGAAACGATGGAACCATTTGTATGGAACCATAACAGCAAAAACTGTTCTTTAAAAAGATGGAAACATCTATATGGAACCATTAGGACAAAAAACGGTTCTTTGACATAATAAGAAAGAGAGAAATACTTGGAACAGTTGCTGTGAGGATTGCATACAGAACCATAAAGGGTTCAACTAGAGCCATGACTAATGAACTTCAAAGGGTTCCATCAGCGGCATATTTTTCTAAGAGTGCACATGACGTGTGACCCGCTCTCAATTCTTTTGAAAAAAACAAGTTTGTCAACTAGCGTATTTTGTCAATGAACAGCGTTTTTGATGAGATCGGTATGTGGAAAATTATTTTTTCAATGGTAGTCTTATAACTTTGCAAAAAATTAATATATTACCATAGCATTTCCCGTTGTTTCCACGTTTGTATCCACGTTGACAGTCACATGTGATCCCAGAGATTGTGTTAACACAGCGTAGATGTTCTGGACAGCCGCCATTATCTATATTACACGGGTCCTCTTCTGACAAACAGACAAACAAAAGTGACATACGCATGATAAATAACCACTTTGATTGTTGAACCGTCTAAAAACTTGAAGCGTTTATCTTGTACTGTGATATATTCACTTTGATCTCTGAGTAACCACTCCTTATAATTTTAATTGTTGATTCCCTGCTATGAAGCGGACATTTTGTTGATGGACATGTCCGGCAAACTATAATTTTGGGAAACTTAAACTTATAAATAAAATTATTGGAGTTACTTTCACAAATGCGGCCATCTTGTCCAAGAAAGAACCCCTCTTTACAGTGGCATTTATAAGACCCGAGAGTGTTATTACAGGTATGAGAGCAAGGATAAGGCCAGCCTGAACATTCATCTACGTCTGTGGAGAAGAAAAATGTAGAGTGCCTTTACCGATTTTAGATGTAACAGTTTAAAGAAACATTTACAAAATTTTGCTACATTGTCAAAGCATGTTATGTGTGTACAAATATTTTGCCTTTTTCAGGAAAATACATGTAACCGAACGATTAAGGGAGACGATATTTACACACTGTTTAATCGACAAGGTTTTTATCACAGGTACCTTTGCAATGTCTTTGATCCTGAGTGAGTTGATATCCCGGCTTACACTGGCAGTAATAAGACCCGACTGTATTCTCACAATGATGGTCGCAATCCCCTCTTCCACCGGTACTCTCACACTCGTTTATATCTACATAAAATCACTACTTTATGAAATATATGACAAGACTACAGACATTGTTTGTGTAAAATGGTAATTTTATGCCGACGTTTTTTCCTGATTCATTGAGGATACAAAATTTGGTTGTGTCTTAGATTGATTTGATGTACACACATGCAATCAGAATGTATTTTGGATTCACTTTCGGGTAACACATTGGTAGGATATTTTTTTATTCATTTTAGATAAAGACAATTGTGTGGTGTTTGGGATTCTTTAGTTAATAACTCATGCAACTTTAAGGCACTTGTATTAAATCTAGGTTTACACAATTCACATGTGTATAAAGTCAAGAAGGAAATTGATTAGCGAATCTGGCATTGATATTCCTTGACTATGTGGTATAAGACATGTATTTACAATTCCAGAGGGCGTTTACGTGGTTTTAAAAATTATATATGTTTTGTTCGAATGTTTTTTCAATCATGAAGTTCTTGAATACTTTTTTCTTTCTGAAAACAAGTTATATTTGTCTTTGAATGTGTACATGTTTCTCTGTTGTTTGTTTAAAAATTTTATATGGATTTTAAATAAGCTCAACAAACCTGAACATCGTTGAGCTTCAAACCCAGACTGACAATCGCAGACATCCGGGGATGAACAAAGCCCATACTCTCCACATGTCCCAGCTTCGAACTCAAAACATACAGCTAGTAATAAAAATATAATTCTGTGTAAGTATACAGACAAAAACCGTCAAATACCCGCTGGTAAAGTTATAGAATAAACGGCTTAATTAGTATAGGTCTTCTGGGCCGTGCTCGTGGTGCTTTGTTGATTTATTTGATATTATTTGGTTTCTGGTTTAAAAGTATATCGGAAGACTATTTCCTTGAGTGCTCAAATTAGTATGATGAATATAAAATAAGATGAAGGCGTCATTGTGGGTATGTCTTGAAACTACGTTCACAATTAGGCCTTGCCAACAATGTGAAACAGCTATTACAGGCTAAACAGCAGACTGTTTTATAACTTAGCCGCATGTTTGTATTAAGCGGTTATCTACTCGAGAGAGAACATGCATTATTTGTTAAGTCAGTTTAAAAGCTCTATTCTAATTACAGGCATAATAACACTGTAACAGACCTAATCTAAAAACAAAAATCACAACGTGTTTCAGTCTGAAATTTAGACCACATGTACCCTGAGTTATGATCTACACGTTAACACGGTTCAAAGGTAGGCCCTTGTAAAATTGCCCACGGTTTTAGGTTCGATCTTTAATCCGAATCGCAGGCTTATGAGATTGGCGGCTATAGAGATCCTTACGTAGACATATTCCATTTTTGCCAACAGCTTTTCCTTCATAACATCCACAGTAGAAAGATCCGGCTGTGTTGATACAGACTTCAGCACAGCCACCGTTATTAACACGACACTCATCTAAATCTGTTCAAACATAAAGTAGTAAACTGCTCAAAAAGGAGATATGGAATTGCAGATTGCAGTTACATATAAAATGATATAGCTTTGGGATTATCGCAGGCCTCAGAAAAAAAGATGCAGTCATTTTATCATAATGACTGTATGAACAGTTCTCTTATAAAGAAAAGTTAAAGCTCTGAACTATTTCAAACAATTTGGTAGAAAAAAAGGACAAACTCCTCATTCCAGAGAGGCTCTTAATGAGATTATTGGTTATTGTAATGAAGTTAGTATTTCCAAACTAAAACACAACCATGTACCTGACTGAATTTTTAAATATAATATAATTAAATGTAATGTAGTATAACTGTATATATAATTTTTGCATACAACTAAAGTTAATATTCGACTGTTTGTAATGCACAAACTATTTTACCCATGCAATAAATTCCAGTATCCCCAAGTCTGTATCCAGTAAAACACCCACACTGAAATGCCCCGACTGTGTTAACACATTCCTGATCACAGCCACCATTGGTATTCTCACACTCATCCACATCTGTTATAAAGACAATCATCTTGGAAAAATTCTCATATTCTTTAAACTTAGGTTTAAAAGATTATCGCCATAATATATATTTTTTTTTGCTCTCTCTTGCGACAATTTATTCATTTGTATTTCACGTCAAGTTTTATCCACGACAATTTCTTTCTGAACGTAATTTTCGAGATAGCCTGCCTGAGCAGATGTTATCGATGAATGCAGTCTACTGTTAGTTCATTAAGCGTATACGGTTGATTCTACCGAGTGCTCTTTTCCCCAGGCAGATGCCGATAAATATACAGGGATGAAACACAATTGTATGACATTTGGAAGTCAGTCAGATGTTACGTTTCTCAAGCAGCAGCTGTTCTGCATTGTGAAAAATGCCATTACGTGGCATTTTGGTTAAAAAGGTGACTATAAGCATGCAGTAGTGCCGGTTAATCCGTTATTAGACGACGTCAGGCCATGTTGAAGGTCTATCTCTAGTCAGCTATTAGTGATTTAATCTGGTGTTATCGACTAATCGTCTTTCGAACAGCTGGTCCATGGAGAACACAAAGGGGCCTACATAACGTTCTTCACAACTTACCTGTACAGGTAGCCTTATCATCTAATAGAGCATATCCCTGTTCACAATGACACAGATAAGAACCGTCTGTATTTTCACACAGGTGTGAACAGCCGCCATTATCAGTGCCACACTCATCATCATCTGAACAATATGTATATCAACAACAAAAAAGCATTAATGGATGGATTAAAATTAATTGTTCTTTAATACTGTACTCAAGGGAATTTCAAATGAGGACTGTGGTGAACCACAAGAAAAAAGCCTCAGAAACACAACATCCATGTGATGTGTTGGGAAATCTATTTCATCCAGTACTAGGTACACAGAGACCCAGGCAGCTATTAGCTTGTCGAATTATCTGTCAATTATTCAAATTAAGTAATCATTTCAAAGAGACAATGTCGCCAAATTAAGGTACGCCTTAAGTTAGAAGGAATAATATTTTGGATTATTTTGGCTAACGTCGTTGATTCTGGAGTCCACATTCTTCCCGATTCTCAATATTCCATGTGATGATTTATACTTAGTCAGAGGAGATAATGGTTAATATTGGGATAATTCCGTACTTATTTAATTCTCATTCTATGTTTAGTACCAATATAGTAAGTCACGGATTGATGGAGAAAAAATAGAACGCCGCAAATTTGGAGAATCCCCTGAAGTGGCTAAAACAAATGGAACCGTGATAATGCTGGCAGACAATATGACTGACCTTGACATTGTGGAAGAATATACCCGACTGGACAGATACAGACATACGGTTCAATACAGGTCCCTCCATTAGCACAGTTTCCAGGGGGATAGTCAAAGCACAGAGCTGTGAGCGAACAGAAATAGCGACAATACTTAATTGATGTAAAATATTCCCAGTCTGTCATCACACTAAGCCTGCTAAAGGGGAATATAGATTTGCAGACAATCATTATCTGCAGTGCTCAGACAGAAATAGCAAACAGTTCCTAAGACCAACAAAAGCGTTTATATTGCTTCCGATTAAAGGTTACATAACTATTAAACAGTCTTTGACAAGAATTTAAATTAACTGACAAATGTAGCCAGCAATATCTGTAAATATACAGAAGTCTTAAAGACAAGAAAAAGAAATAGCATGAATTTTAAGAATGAAGCCACCGATTAATATAGTAATAGTCGTTAATGTAGACTATGCTTGTTCCACAATCCTTGTTTCTTTTATTTTTTAAAAATAGATATTGTTTAAGCTAATAATTATATAGTTTGGCGGCCTTTTTGTCTAGTTTGTACATGTTTGCATAGACATATAAAGAGTTATACAATTTGTGAAAATGAATTTGAATTGTTTGATACTCGTGTTATCGAGAAAAACTTCAATGGCTAATCCTGCAAAACAAACGATTTGCACACATTTTATACACTTTACTCACGTGTACATTGGCTTGTATCGGACATCCACTGGTTACCTGGGTTACAGCTACACGTGTAACCACCAATCAAATTCTCACACGTCACACAGCCAGGTATCTCATCGTCACACTCATCTATATCTGAAACACGACAGCCAGAAAACACGTCAATCAAAGTAATGCGTACCTATAGTTTATTGGTTAATTGACTGCAAAAGTGGACGGAAAACCCTTATATTCAGACAGTTTTTAAAATAAAAACACCTGGTTAACATTACTTATTGCAGCTAAAAAACGTGGAATAGACGAAACACTTTTTAATAATTAAAGTCTTGCGGGACCCGTTGTATTTAGTATATGATGCAGAAGGATATAAATCTGCACAATATATATGTATATATTTTTGGAAATCTTGAATACTCAGGATTACATATAAGTGAATGTGGTGAAAATCCAGTTAATATTTTTAAAAATTTAGCAAAATCAGTAAATGTCAACAGAAAAAAATATGCTGCAATTTTCATGGTTTATTTTTCGAAGTGCAATAACGATAAGACTCAATAAATAAGTTGACCGAGTAGAATAGTCCTTGAACTAGTGAACGGTGCCTCGTATTTTGAAATTTTGATTAGAACGATCCCAGTGGATTTTTTTGTCTATCCCACTTTGGAAAGTCATATAAAAATGTAAAATACAACTTTCAGAAAACATTAAAAAAAATCAAGGACGAACTTCTAAAAATTGAGAAACCGTTTTCTAGATCGCATTGTGCTCTTTACAATAGTACAAATGTAATAATGAATAGTTTTCTAGAAATACGCATTGGAAAATGTAGAGTCTGCTTAAAACTGAAGTGCCAGAAATAGGCAATTAAAGTTTTGCGACTTGAATTTATGATCATGGCAAAACTAAATTATAGGCTCCAAGTTAACTGTTTGTAATTAGAATTTCGAATGATTTTATTCTCCAACATATGGTTTAAATATCTAATTTTTAATTAATTAATTTGGTTCATTTTGAGCCCAAGGGGTCCAGCAAGACCGTAATATCTTGCTTTGCAATTAGCGATAAAGCAATTGGTTTCGGTGAAGCAATTGGTTTCAGTGACCGTTAAACAACTGTTTTTACTGTAACATATCCACATATTAATAAAACAAATAACTGTTTCAAAAAGTGACAATAAACTTGCAGGTGAATAGGCGTCAAAATCATTTAAAACCAAATAGACCAGATTGTTGATACATACTGACCATAATGTCCCAAAGTTCTAGCATATATAATAATTCCACCTGCCTAGATACATGTTAATAATGTCAAATAAAGAAAATAAAGAACCCGGAACTTGGAACAGCTCAGGAGTTTGATAGTTGCCTTAATGTGAACAACTTGTGCAATTCTAATACATTATATAAAGCTTTAATTAGTTCGTTTTAGCAGATTTTTATTTCTAATCTCGGACGCCGACTGTTTATAAATAGAGTCATATGATCGTAGGTGAGATAACTTATATTGCTATTTGCATGAAAAAAAATCGAATGACTCAAGGAAAATAAGCCTTAGTTTGACTCCATTTCTATGTTCACAATTTCATGTCATTTATAATACTCAGAAACATATTTTGCCACAAATGAGGTCATCTTTCTGTTTTAGTTTACCTGTACACAACGGTGGTAAAAATCCCTGAGGACATTTACAGGTACCGGGCCCCAGGCATACACCGCCATTTTGACATTCCCCCGGGGTATGGGCACTATCACACAGAGCTGGAATGAGAAACCATTCATCACGTCTATTGTCTTCAGTTTTCAAGATAAGACAATTGGTCATCACTTAGAAACTGTTGTCGTGTACCTACTGAAGTGTGATCGATTTGCCTGTGTAGGCCTTCCTGTATTATAAACCACCAGGTGAAAAGCTATATGTGTCTTGCTGGATGGCTATGTTAACAAGATGTTTTGTCTGAACCTAACCAGCATTAAGTTACATGTCAGCATGGTTTATTTGGCACGTAAGTTCCATCGTTATCATCCGACGTTACCATCACATAACAGTCAGTATAAATTTTCAACTGTCTCGATCAGTAACGTAAACCAGAACTAATTAGCAAGTATTGGCCAATGGTGCTTTATTCCATGTAATTTAATAATTTGATTTAAAAAGGTCAGCTTTTGCTACCGTTCAAAACATTTTAATGAAATGCAAATAGAACAGGCACAAAGTGACATAGTTTTTTCTTCTATACTTTTCAGTGATCTGTGTAATTCCATGGCAATAAGATACATTCTTGTAAATTATACAAACGCTTTTCCGTTGTTTCTCCAGGTATTATTCCATAGCCAGGCCTCGGGCTATTACAGTAGAAAAACCCATTTTTGTTTGTACAGCCTTGGTTACAAACGCTCGCTTCATCAGTCGCACACTCGTTAATATCTAAAAGATAACAAGAAAAATAATAAACCACTAAGCATTCTAAACTTCCCTAAACCAGATATTTGTATGTGTGAGTTGAACCAAAACTATCAAAAACAGATTCATTTTGTAAATTTTTTATTTTTATACAAGGAGAATCTCTGAAAGGTCTAATAACTTTTGACTAGAACTGCCTCCAAGCTATATAAGGGCGAGAACTTTGATTGTAAAACTATAAGCCTATAGTGTATGATTAAATGCTAGATAAGAGCTTTACCAGCGCAATCTGGTAGTTGGAAGCCCGGTTTACACACACATACTCCAGGTGAGGTACACAGCCCGTTGTTCTGACAAAGCCCAGGTGGATAATCGTCACAAATCGCTGGAGAACATAATATAAAAGACACTTATCTTAGAGTAATCCGAGTGTTGCCTTTATAACCATTATCACTGTTAGTAGAATATATTCAAAGTCACTACTTAACCCTGTTTTGTTTAGCCTATCCGAATCTTCTATAGTACATTAATTAAAAATATTGGTTCACTCATATGCAGTTACTGTTAGAATATGAGGAAAGCTATCAGTCTGTCAATGGAAAGCCCAATTACAGTCAGGCGGGTTCAATATATCCAATACATCGTTATATATTTTAGTCCAACATCAAATGGTGTCTTTCTGAGAATGTAAAACACTATGTGCGCAATTTTCACTCGATATTGTCCTAAAAATAATTGAGTAGACTGACTGATTGTCTAACGACTTACCTTGACACATGTTATCCGTATCATCCCACCCATAACCAGTTTCACATGTACAGGTGAACGAACCGTCTGTATTCATGCAAGAAACTGGGCACCTCTTGCTATCTGTACACTCATCTATATCTATGTCAGGTATAAACAACATTGACAGAAATAAACCCCAAAGTTTAATCATTCAATTAAGAATGAGAACAGTAACAAACTCTATTAAAAAAAATAAACACTTTAAGGAAAATTTAACGAATCATGTGGATATGGTAAATCATTTTGAGTGCAAACAGTATTGTCCTTTATTCGTTTAGGAAGACTTGCAAAAACACATTAAATATTAATACTATGTGTATAAGATATTAGCTTGGTTTAAAGTTGACAGACATTTTGGTAAGGTTATAAAGAAGTTTACCAATGCAATCTCCTTGTGATTCCACGAACCCCTCTCGACAGTGACATGAATTGGGAGCATAGCAAAATCCACCAAACGAACAGGTGCCTGGTGTCATTCCATTACAGATAGCTAACAGCAAATAAAATACAACATCACAATATTCAGAAGGATGTTAACAATTAAACGCCCTAACTATATGCTGCTTTCTAATTGTGTCAAATAAAAGTCCGACGCACAAAGTTAAATTAAAAAAAATTTGATAACAATTTAAGTATCATGTTATTAAACCAGACGATACTGTGACCAATTGGCTTAAATTCGTGAGTCAATCTTTCAAGAGTTACCGAGGAACTTATCTCTCAGTGTGTTCCAAACACTCACACAAAAATACACAAAACAAATTTGACGCGAAATTTTTGACAAACTAGTTTTGTGATTTTGAGTTTAGTTGGCATACCCTTTTCTTTGTCTTCTCCCGGAAGTTTTCCATATCCTGTGCGGGTAGACTGGCAGTAATATGATCCGGCTGTGTTTATACAACCGCCTTCGCAAGCGTGGGCCCCAGAGTTACATTCGTCTATATCTGTTTATTAATACAAACAGTCGTTACTGTGATTTACTACTTATATAACAAACTCTGTAAAAGTAATTATGTATTCTCAATGAACACAAAAGAATGCAAATATATATTTTCAATAATCTGGTCATAAACACTTTGCGAGGTTTCACGTGACATACCGTATAATTGACACAAAACACTACCAATGTTTTTTCATGTCCTTATTATACATGCAAGTTAATACAAATTATAAGTATAAAAGAACGTTTTTTTTTATTACTACAACTGTTTTGGCCAGTGTTAGTAAATTTTTTTTATGTTAAAACTTACCTTCAAGTGATTAAAAAAGAATAATAATAAAAAAAAACAATAGAAATATAAATCTAACCAATAAAAAAAAAAAAACTCCCCCCAAACGTTACAGAAGGTTCTAAGTCACGTGGTTATTGTAAACGTGACGCTTACCTGAACATCTGGGGGGATGAAAACCCTGTGGACAAGAGCACAATTCGGGTGAGACACAAATTCCTCCATGTTCACACTCGCCAACCTTCATGCCGAAACAGACAGCTGCGTTGATGGAAAAGCAATCAGAATACATAAAAATAGAGTAAACAGCGCGGATTGTTAGTAGTTGATGTGTCTGTTTATGACTTAGATCATTGTTAGACTGTTAGATCATTAGTCATAGAAAGATAAATAAGTCTGCGACTGATTGCTTGTTGAAAATATTAAAGATTTGGCGGGAGAGTTGCCTGAGTCACTAGAAATTATAGAGCATGGGAATAGTATTATAGCCAATCAATAGTGGCGTTTAGGTATGTTACCGTGTGTTGTCGCTGTTTAAATCAAGCGTTCTTGTTAAATCGTTCATCACTTCTTAATGCCTATATTATCGTTAACGCAGGGATGGTGAAATACAATGTTATGAAACTAGTTCATGTTTAATGTTCATTTATGGTTTACACATGTTTTATATATCAAATTAGTGCAAATCCGTTGTAACAAGTTGTTTAAATACTGGTTAGATACAGAACTAGTAAATATGTTTTATTATACATAATCATTTTAATATTAAATATAATTATAATACAATATTATTTTGTTTCAGGCTAATAAGTCTATATATAAACAGTATCTGGTTTACTAATAGATAATTGCATAAATGCGTGAGTATATATATATTATTAACATAAACATTAAGCAATGCATAAACAGACTCTGCCACTTCAGCATTATGTTTGAACTCAAGGCGAT
>JAQQZZ010117652.1:0-14820 GCA_030265115.1 Mopalia vespertina | reverse complement strand
CGGGCAGAGAAATGCTACTCGGCGTCTCTCCTTCCGTCTGTCCGTCACAAATGTTTTGTGGACACTCTACATGTAGCTTAAAAACAAACTTACCGATTAACTTCAGAATTGGTATGTAGCTTTCTCCTGTTGAGACGACGGGGGGGTTGCAATTCACCGAATTTCGTAAAACAAAATGGCTGTGATTACGTAATTTACCTGTATGTGTTTTGAACACGATAGGTGGAGACTAAATTCAGGGATTAACTTCAAACTTTGTATATAGTTTCTCGCATTTAAGACAGGGGGTGGCATTGAATTTCACCTAGTTCCATAAAACAATAGCCGCCACTGCATTATTTTACAACATTCATTGCTGTATATGTTGTGAGCACCATAGCTCTGTAATACATTCACGGATTAACATGAAACTTGAAATATAGCCCAATACTATTAAAACAACGGATAGGATTGACAGCCAGTAGATTCCCCCAGTTAAGAAACGGATGGTAATGCATTTCACCTAATTCTGCAAACCAAAATTGCCATTACTCAAATTCAAACTTCGCTTTTTCTGTGAATACCTTACAGAGTAGATGTGGCTGTATTTCACTGAGTTTCTCAACAATGTGTCCAACATTGTATATTGTACCAACATGGAGATAAGCACCATAACTTGTTTTCTTTGAAAGAAAACAACTCTTCTTCAAGATAAGTGGGAAACAGTTATTTGAATGGGATTATAAGTATATGTTTCTTTAGTTGTAGACTTTCTAGCCACTCAGCGTCTTGTTTATTAAAATTCATGCACAACAGGCACAATCTGTGATTTGTTGATATAGCTGGTTTAAATTAGCTGCCGTGTACGTAGGTGGTGTAATGGGGTATAACAACACATATCAGTTACTAATAGGTACCTTTTTTTGTTTTTATTCACACAACAATATAAAAACAAAGTATCTTGATATTTCCCCCTGAGCGCAAGAAGAGTTTAGTTAAAAGCTTGACATAAAACGGGATAACATCCTTCAATACCAACTTTGTAAGATAAAACCTTTAAAAAATGCATTTTGCACATCTTTTCTGTTCAATATAGTTGACGTGGCGAGCAAACGTTAAAGTACTACTCAAGACCACTGCGTACCAATGCTGGGCATAAGCGTTTTATGACGGCAAACTTTTTAAAAGACTTACAATTCCTACAAATAAACCCGAACAATTTAAAAAATATTGAGACTATAAGATCAATATGGGGTTTAAACTTTATAAATTTCCTTCAAATCATATTTATAGGAAATATTTAATGAGATAGTGTGGTCCGACCGTTTATCTTTAATGAAACCCAAATATGGGAGGAGAGGCGCGGCATTGCCCCTCTGGTTACTTTTCTTGTCCCCTTTCCATTGAAAACATGCCTATATATTTGTTTTTAAAAAATGTTCAATCTTTCGTGTTTAAAATTATCGACATTTACATGCAACAATACATATCACCACGATGTAGATAGACAATCGTTCAATGACAAGAATATACTCGCCAAAATGTGTAAATGCTGGAAAAAGAAACACATACATTGTTTTCAGCGTATGCTGCTAATATGGAATCAAAACAGGATATATAATATCAGCATGAAAATGGAAATGCGTGTAATATATTTTATGCGACTTAAGTTACTTATATTTCTAATGACGAAAAAGAAAATGTTGCTTGCTATCACGGAGGTTTGAAATCGGCTATCTTGGTTAGACATTAATAAAGTATAGACTTTATTATTATGAGCAGAGCTTATTAGGACTTAAAGTTATGCTAACGTACGATTTGAAGGAATTCCATTTGTGCTAATGTACGATTTTTAAATGTTTAAATTTTGCGAATATACGATTTGAAAAAATTGGTTTAGTGCTATTGTATGATTTGAAAGAAGTGTATTTCAGCTAATGTACTATTTGAAGAAATTCAATTTATGCTAAAATTTGATTTAAAGTAACTCGCTTTGTGTCAGTGTACGATTTGAAGGAATTAAATTTGTTCTAATGTACAATTTGAAGGAATTTAATTTGTGCTAATGTACGATTTGATGAAATTGAATTTATGCTAGTGTGCGAGTTAAACGAATTGGGTTTGCTCTCTTGGAAGAATGGAATTTGTCCTAGGATTTGAAGACAGTAATTTCAGCTAATATGCGATTTGGCGATATTGAGTTTGTGGTAATGTACGAGTAGAACAATGTTTTTATTTGAAGCCCCACATTTGGTATTTGTAATCAGATGGCATTTCACTTGCCAAATCTAAATCCGAACACATCAATAACCTGACAAGAGAGGGAGTTCATACGACAACGCTCGCCCCGGTCCTAGATCGGGATGCGGTTATCTGTATTTGCTCCCCTCCCTCGTAGTAAAAAACAAACGCATTAATAATAGTCATCTGGCCAAGGGTAATACTGGATTTATTTAGCACTGTAGGAAAATTAACTTTCCAGCATTATAACAACCTTGGAATACACCGCTGTCATAAGTGAAATATGTACCCTTAAGCACGGCGCAACACACAAATCAATCAATCAATTAATCATTATTATTATAGCGCTGTTTTTGGCCGCTTTTAATATTCCGATCTACTAATAGAAATAGCATTATATATTGAAGAGAGCCTTTATAACTGCCTGAGGAAATATGGAATATCCTGATTAGAAATCGCCGGATAACGTCATCATACTGCAAATAGAACAGTTTAATTAAGATATGGAGATACAATGTACAGTGAGGTAGCTATAAAGCCTTCATGTAATAGATGTCCTATTTTAAATAAATATGCATTATCTAAGTTTGTCTTACTTATTCGGGTGTTTCTTTCGGTGTAAAACATCGTGCATTGTCGGTTTGAGAAATATAGCTATGCATCATTTGATATCTCGGGTATATTGGCAGCGTTTCAGAAAACGATCCTGCTTTATAAAATGTAAATTTTATGACGACCAGAACTAAAATCAAAGCATATGCATGGCAGGTAGGTTTAACAGAAACTAGAATTGCTTTGTTAAACGGGGCATTTGGTAACCGGCGAAGTTTATAGGGTTTTATAAAGCAATACTTATTGTAGTTCATTATATGCGTCGGTTTGCATAACTTAAAAAAAAAGATACACTTGATAAAACGGCATATAGTACGTCTTTAGACAACTGACGTAAAACTGCTGCTTCTTAAAAATGTTCCAGGTACTATTCGCTAGTTACTTTTAAAGTAATGTCCAATCTTCTGGGTTGGGTCGGGTCGGGGGGGGGGTAGCGGTCGGAGGGGGTTGTTTGTTAAAGCCAGCTGGCGTACGTCTTTACCCCCCTTACGTTGATTCTGATTGATTGATTGATAGGTGTTTTACGCTGTGATTAAGAGTTTCACTGATATGACGGCGGTGTGATCAATAATAATTGACAGTAGCGCAACCATATAATGTGTTGTGTTCTTATACCATTGGAAAGTTTATCTTCCTCCAGGGCTTAGTAAATACAACATCTTTACTCTCCAAACAAACTTTGCCAGATGATTCCATCAAACTAATGATTATACTCTATACCAACGCTTGAAATAATCATCTTGCTTGGCCCATTTGACTCTTAATCCTTGGATTTAAAGGTAATTTGGTCGTTTGGGCTGTAACAGTTGACTCAAGGGTATTTCACCTAAATACCGATGGATCACACTTCTCATTCTGCCTTACTTTAATTAGATGAAACACTGTGAAGACAACCTAAGTAAGAAAACATCTGAGCTCGACGGAGAAACTTCATTTAAAATGTGAGTGGTATATTGAAGAGGCATCAGAAGTTCGACAGGTTAACCAGTGAACCACAGCTGCGGTGTCTAACAGTTTGATATTTCAACCTTAGTTAAGTTTCATGTAACTGTAATTTAGTTCTCCACTAAGTCTCTTAAAATCGTTGATAATGATGTTTGTTTGTTTAATTTGAGTTAAACATGGTACTCAATGGTTTTTCAATTAAATGACGACCTGGTGTTCTTTTCAGACTATTCCTTGGTTAATTACGATTGAAAACCTTGTATAAACCACCCCCACATCTTATGACTTGACGGCCGACAGATGAACTCGAACCCGTGAGCGGTACGTTGAAATTGGATTAGTAGGCGGACATGCTTAGCAGTAAGCCACGACCAGGGGCTCGTTGATAAGGAGTAGAGGTGGCTATTAAACTACTTGGCTTTCAATGTAATATATTCATGTTTGGTTTCAATACTTATTCAATGTCCTAACACTTTAGGGCATGATGATAGAAAGTTAGAAAGCGGAGTCATCTCTGCTCGTCGAACTTTGCCAGCCTTGGTAAACTTGCAAGAAACTTCGTGTGTCAATTTTTTGTTTAACCTTGTCAAATCCAACTTAAAAAACTACACTTTCATGGAATCTCATATTTTAAGAGCTTTCCTACGTTTCATTTGAGGTTTATGTTAGTTTATATTTTCATGATTTTTTAAAAATATTTTATAAGGAAATTTTCGCATGTGTGTGGAAGTTCTGATATTTCAAATGCGGGCATGTTCGATAGTGTTTGTTTGATTGAGGTGTTAAGCCCTTCTTAATATTATTTCACTCACATGACGGTGTGCCAGACAACGGGTGAAGGAAACCACCCTCGACAACATTGGTAACAATCAACTATAAGACAGGACAAGTCCAGGACGCAATACGCAAACAGATCAGCTACATGTTGCCATGTTGTTTAGAGAGCAGCAGGGCAAAAGAAAGCTCCCTCCAAACCCTCCACATATCAATGTGCGGTGCCAATAAACGAATTACTTGATATATTTATAACGTTACATTATTTTTAAAGGTTATTTAGGATGTTTAGGAATGTGCCCCAAGACATGTAAGTCATGTGACCGATATGGTTTACCTTATATACACAGTCATGTCATTATCCATTGGAACACAGTTATAAACAGGGAATCAAAATCAGTTATCGGTACATTTCCCATTGTCATATATTTTATAACGATCGCCCACAATTTATAACTATGGCAAGGAGTCCAGAATAATATGCATGAAATATATCCTGCAATCGGTACTGAACATTGTGACTGTGAAGAATTACTAAAATCTCAGATAAATATTTTTGACTTCAGAAAGTGGATATCTATCTGTATGTTCAATTATCAATTGTAAAAAAAACCAAATACTTTGGTGTTTTTTGTTGTTGTGAGATAATAGAAAGACATAGAAAGAAATTTTTAGCACCGATTGCTTTGACGAATCTCGGAACTAGGCTTCAATTAATTCTTCAACACTAGGTATATAAAACGAACAGTGTGGATACATATAACTAAGATATACACGTAGTACTGAACGATCTAGGCTTTAGAAAGGTCCTGACGAATAAAGCCATTATTGTCAGGAAGTTGAAAAGACGCATCTGAAAAATCTGTCTACTCTAATCATGTCCTCTGCCAATTTAGCTATTTGGTTCTTTGTACATTCTAAAATACACTACACGGGCCTACAGACTACAGACTAGATGACCATTCATCAAACTCAGACTAATTACGGCATCCTATTCCAAACCATTTAAGTGGATAAGCACAGGGAAACAGTATTAATAAGGGTGTTGATACAATGCACAGCAGACTCTTAATGTCAAAAAGGTGGCATTTAAGGTCGTCAAGTTATTAGTCTCACATGGGATAACTCTATATGACGTCAGTCACGATTGTTGTGACGACAAATGATCCTCTTCCATGTATAAGATTACCCCCTTTATCATCATGTCGACGCTCCCATAGTATTATCTCCTTTAACAGTGTTGTTTTGATGCTCCAGTATTTATTCACACAAGTCTCGCTAAAACATTACGCGCTCGACCTCAAATATAAAGGTGTCCAGTAAAATGGCTAACTGTTTCGAGAGCATTTGGAATTTGAATATCAGTTACGCATCTCATTTTCTTATCTGTTAGAATGGGAGTAGTATTCTTTAGATGCAGAAAACACTGAGAGTAAAAAACATTTCTTTAACATGGAGATAACGGATTAGTCTCAACTATGATCATTGGTAATCTTGTCTCCTTGTTATTGTGGTGCTTGCGTATTCATTTTTTATTGTTTGTGGATTAGGACAATCTCTTTGACAAAATTTCGAGAAAAAGCAAGTCATTTTCTCAGTTGTGGCAGTTACACATATACTAGCGAATAGTGTTAAGATGTACTTTTTACTCCTCTTAAGTCATCCACTTGTCGCATACTCAAGGGTATTTCACTTATATGACGACGCATTGTCCACTTCACACTGTTCCTTACCTCACTACGGTGGAAAACCGGCAGGAAACTTCGTAAAAACCTCACCCGCGAAGCTGAAGCCACATCCTCTGACTCACTCATGTACCTGATGGTCGACAGACGGACTCCATCCCGTGAACGGTAAATTGGAGTAAGATTAGTAAGCGCACACGCTACCACTAAGCCACGGCCGCGGGCCCCGTACATCGAAGTAGGATTAGCAGGCGAACATGTTAACCACGGCCGCGGGCTAGATGTTTGGAGAACTCTATTCACAGTTCGTCGTATACACATTGATATGTCTGCTTTCGTTTAGGTATTGGTACACGTTGTTCAAATGATCTAGAAAAACTACATATAGCAGTGTTATAACAATCAGTTGAGGTGAATTGATCAGGATGTAATAAACTGTACGATAACCGTTAGCTCTCTTTGCCTAGTCAATTATGTCTTTTTTTATTCTGTCTGTGATTTCTGTTCGTGTTGAAAAGTTATTGAACAAGTAATATACTGAAAAGAAGTCCATACACTTGCCATAAATATTACGGAAACGGTAGGTCTCCGCTGATCTTCGTTTAGCTTAATGAGGTAAGCTATTATTGTTCCTTAAAAGTAAATCGATAAACCCAGCGCACGATTTCGCATCATTCGCCCCGGAAAATTTGTTATATCTGCAAAACCTTATATCGGTCATCATTTTTGCAGTAGGAATATTTGCACCATTTCCACTGTTAATAATGATCGGTTTTCATGACGATTATTAAAAATTCAACTGAGCCCTATCTTAAACGATATAAACACAATTTGACGGTTAACGGGAAAATGTAGAGGTGTTGGCGGGCATTTGTAAATTTCTGCACCAGTTATACATCGAACATTTTCAATCTTCCATAACGGATTGGTCTGGTGTTATTTGGGTTTAAAGTCGTACTTTGGTTACGTCACTCACATGACGGCGTACCAACCCAGTAGCTTGAGGGAAGCAGTCATTGACGTCATCGGGAATACATAATGATACAAATAAATCACAAACAGATCGGTTCGTGTTGCCCCCTAGCCCTGGGAACATCACGGCAACACGAAACTATCCCGTAGGCCCACTTATATATACCGGGTGTGTCAGTTCTTACCAAATAAAAACAGCCATTAAAAAAACAATCTATACATATTCCTACTCGGGAAGATGGTGGATAAGGGTGAGTCATGATCTGATGAAGTGTTTATTTTATTTATTTGTCATTGTGTTTGTTATCTAAAGTAGACATAGAATGGCGCATTATGCTGCAAATAACCCGTTTACGGCGTTTTTTCTGACTTTCACATCTTTTAAGCCTTCCACCATGTCACAAACAGTGTTTTTGACTTGACAGTAAGTCTAATTGCCCGACAGTCATGATTAAGATTCGCCTAGATATTTTGAGAATCCAAACTACACTTCATCGGATACACTTTAATATGTTTCCTTGGGTATACGTGATGGAACATGTGTAACTTCACATTATCTGGAAAGACTGTTTTGTCTACACCAGCAGAAGTGTGTTAATAAGCTAATAGACTTCTGGTAGAAGAGGGGTGTAGTAACATTATGCTAATGTGTCACTGGCGAGATTGTAACTAAATATTTGAAACCCACCCGTTCTCTATAACTTCCATCAAACTGCCCGATTAACAGAGCAAAATATAAGGTGTAATTGACTAAGTTATAAGTATGTCCCATGCTCTCCGTATAGTAAGATAAATCGAAGTCAAAATGACCATGATAATAACATTAATCAATATTTTGTTCTCCTTTGTGTTCATGTTGGAAAGATATTAAACTGATTATACGCTGAACAACATTCCCTTTACTCGTAAAAATGTTACGGAAAATATGGATCTCCGTTAATCTTCGTTTAACTTAATGACATCAAATAGCAAATTTTGTCAGTTAAAAAGAAAATCAATCGGTCCGATGTAAGATTTCGACACATGCTGTTATGTTAAAAATTTAATCAATTCATCATTTTGCTCCCAGCAAAGGCTTTATCCTACCCTTATTGCATGTGCGGCATAATATCCTTGACTTCATTTATTTTTCGTATATTGCGAATGATGTCTTTTGACAGCTCATTCAAGATACATGCAATTGTGTAATAATGTATATTTGCCGATACAATACATCGTATTTAGGATGATTGCATAACGTCCATAACAACATTTACGAGATTAGTAGCGAAAAGAAGTGCCACATTATGTTATGATATTCGATTATGTAACACAGCCATGACAAACGGTCACATCGTACCCGACATTCGTTGCGAATTTCCACCCAAAAATATATTATCTTTTCAGCTTCGATTGTTGTGTCTGTAACAATGTAAGAGTTTACCAATATGGCCTAAGATTGGTAAATATTTGGTGGATAAACGGATTAATAATATCTTATTATTCATTTTACATTTCCAAGTAAAGGATAAAACACGAATGAGAATAAAATGACACATATTGTTTTTTTTTAAATCAACTATTTTTCTTCGTCGAATATGACAAACGTTGTTTTGACGTTTCAAATGTGGTTAGAGTATATATAACTTGTGTTGTTTTTACGATTATACTATGTTTAAAGATACCAAACTTATTATACCGAGAATTTGTATCAGCCAAATCGTTTAAACGGTCGTTTTATTCAGTTCAAGGGATGATTTCATAGATTAACTAAGTAATTTTGTGTTTTAGTATTGCCCTCAGAAAATTGAGAGGTTTCTCTTTATTTGCATTGATCAGTTGATGTTTTTTTTGTGGGTATTTACACGATCGTTGCTTTAACAGGTCTTCGTGCCAGACCTTCTTAGTGTGTTTGATTTTACCAGAACGTTGGTATAGAACTCATCTGAAACATATATTGTGGATAGAGTATGAGTTGAGATGTGCAAGATCCTGAAATATGATGTTATTACTGTCAGGAAGTTGAAAAACACGCTGTCTGGTCTAATCATGTCCTCCTTAAGAAAATGGCTTAAGACAATCAAAACCATCTTTAAATCAATGTACGTACACGTAGTTACACTGGTGCCACTGTTTTTAATATTTCCTTTTCATGACATAGGATTCCCAAATGACACATATCTCGATTGGTATGCATTCAGCTAGAACGGTATAAAGGTAAATATATAATGGGGTATCGTTTTGAGGGCGTACTGAATTTTAAAAAAAAATCTTTATACTGGATTTGATTGTTTCTTGATGACCTAAGTATTGACAGAAACACCTTTCCACAAGACTTGATGCAGAGACGTCACATATAGTACTTCATCATGTTGCCACTTAACTTGGAGAGGAATCCACAGGAAACTCCCTCCGACAGCTCACACTAATAACGGGCTTTGTATTCTTCCAACCAAATACCCATAATAAATAATCTAAATATATGTCCGTACTCCTACTTGTAAAGGATAAGTCTGAGTAATGATCTGTTAACCTGTTGTTTTCTTTATTTGTTGTTTTTGTGCGTGCGTGTGTATGTGTGGGTGTGCGTGAGCTAAAGGAGAAATAGCGAGTTGCGCTAAAACGTATGTATTTTGAATACCCACATACATTAATCCTTCCCTGTGCAACATACAGTGTTATTGGTTTGACCTTAAGTGTAATTGCAATCATGTTTTACATTTATAGTTAAGATAATTTGTAAATCCAAACAACACATCATCGGATGTTTGTTAATATGTTTGCTTACGCATTCATGTCGGAAATTGTATAACTTTGCAATATCTGAAAAGCCCGAATAAAGCAACAATCTGCTGAGGTGGCATTACTGAAATTGTAATATTGACTATTCGATAACCACTCACACTCTGTGTATGCCAAGTCATTTGCCAGTAATTCCAGAGTTATATATAAGTTGAAATGAAAATTCAGTGAACCGGTGTTACATTCGCACCGAGCCTATTTATTCCCCACTGACATCAAATGAATCAAATTTCTTTATCCATTTGGACTGTCAGATTTGATTGCCGAATAGTGTAGCGTGCTAAATGACTGTACAGATGTGGTTCATGAGACCAATGTCTCTTTTATTACCTGATATAGGTGATATAACTTTGCAATTTGCGTGCGGTTGTTTTCCATGTCTATGTTCAGTGCCATCATAGGTGTCTTGTGTCTAATCCAAAGGATAAGGTTCACCTAGCATCAAAGGCGTATATATGATCATATGATACATGTACATGTACCAGTCATTTGTGTTTCAACATCTTCTTTAGTTAATGTTTCCAAATACCATTGGTGGTTCATTAAAATCATTTTTTATTTAATTTAATTTTATATAGTAATTATTTAGTTCTTATATATATTTACTATATGTATACTTAAAAAGAATAACCCCTGTAACCCGTAATGTATTCATTTTGACCAAACGGGTTCATAATCATTTCGCGGGTGGTTGAAGGGATCTTCCTGTTGTCCTTATGCTTTCTGGGATAAAGAGGAACAGGAAGCGCCATGTTTGTGATACATTTGTATTGTCCTGTGCGTGTCCTGTATTTGTCCTGTGATGTTTTTGGTAGTTGCTAGTGGTGCTGGGGGTGGTTTCCTTCGTCCACTGGGCTGGCATGCTATCGTGTGAGTGAAATAATCTTAAGTACGGCGTTAAACCCCAATAACGGAGAAAAATGGAGCTCCGTTAATCTACGTTTAAGTTAATGACATAAAATAATCAATAAAAAAATCAAATCTATTGGCCCAATGCCGGATTCCACGACATGCGCTGTAGGATAATACTATCTGCTACTCAGTCATAATTTGGATACAACAATGACATAATACAATTTATTTGATTTAATTCCGATATATTGCTGACTCACTTTGACATGCTGTTAACGCGGACGACCCGTGATTGATAATAATACATGTAGTTGTTTTCTTTTTACTGATACGGCGTGGCATTTATAAAGTCAATTGCATAATTATACGCCAGTACTAATGACAGAGGAACCCAATTTGTCATCAATGTATGTAGGGCTTTACTTTATATTCATGTTACTATTATGTCAGTTTTTTCCACTGTGAATCTTTGTTTGTTTGACTGATTGAGGTTAAGCGTCGTATTCAAGGTTATTTCCCTTATATGACGACGGATTGGCCACATCGTTTGACTCACTCATAGGCCTGATTTTCGATAGGCGGGGTCGAACCAGAGGACGGAACATCGAAGAAGGATTAGTCAGCAGATACGCTAACCACAAAGCCAGGGCCGCGTTCTTTTACCACATTGAAGACAAGTTCATCGCCTGGACGCTCCCGATAGATGACACTCAACAATTGCTGCAAAACAGCTAATAATGTCAATTTGTCCTCAACCATCTGTAATGAGTGTTGTGATTAAACCTCACATGTCCGCCAAAAAAATTATCAAATAGATTATTCTATTTTATTCATTAAACCCTATCCTAAAAATATGTAGCCCATATTTAGAATGTAGGGTTATTAAGGAATTAATGGCACGTCAAAAACGAGACTAATGCTACTTTTTTAGTTTCCTTTCGTGCATGCGGGCGGCTGGAGGGAGCTTCATGTTGCAATTGGATCCTGACATGTAATCTGCAACACAATGTCGCATGGCACCAAGTGATCACCAAGGTGGTCTCCTTCAGCAATTAGTCATGCACACCGACATTCGAGTATAACAGCTTTAAGCGAATACGGTGAAGAGGTCATCCGGATAATGAAGTAAAAAACCATTGCCCCTCGTCTAAATCATGCGTGGTATATTTTACAGCCAGCAATTTATATATTTTAAAATACGATCATTATGTGTTAGAAAGTAATGCCTACTTCAACTATTAGCCATTAGATCGCAATCAATAAGCCATTGAGTATAAAATCAAATATTCCGCATGACGCCAGGTAAGCGTAGATTGATTGCACCACAACGATTCGATCCACATATGTCAGTGCATTGTTGTATCTATTATTCAGTCTCATCGATAGCATATATATTACGTGGATATCCCAGAAAAGTTAGAGTGCTTTTAGGAGAGCTGCTGATCTATATTTATCTTTGCCCAGGGAACTTTTTGAGTCGAATAAAGATTGCTAGGACGAATATATGTTGTGAAACTCAAAATAACCGTTATCCATTCTAGGCATATACACCTGTTTTGCAAGCTGATGGATTACCTTTTAACCTTGACTGAACAATAACCAGTGACAATCCGTCATACACAATCTCGTATACGTGGTATGCACGCGAAGAGGCCAAATCTTTAATCCGTATATTATATAGTTGCCATAGCTATATAAATAGTTTGTAAAAACTCACAAAAATCCATGTTCTTATTGAACAGATGAGGGCTTTGTCTGAGGAATTAACTCTCAATAAGGTTACCCTTAACATCAGAACAATGTCTCCCAGGACGCCGCCATCAGAAGACAAGTCTCAAAAGAAGATCGCCGAACTATAAAGGCTCTCGTATAATAACAACTGTCAGTCTGATGGTATGCATTTAGACCCTTGCTTGAAGGTGATTAAACATCCGCGATTGAACATTCAACACCACGGTGGTATTTGATAGTTTCTAGCAGTTAACATAGACACCATGGCACAAATTGGTAACTGCTAAGCGTCAATTCTACTCAGAAATGACACATATCCGCTTAACTGAGACCATTTTATGCTGCTCACAAAGACCATTACAATCAATCCCATTGACCTGCAAATGGAGGCCGGGAAAACACACCAATGTCACACGGATGAGAGATAGAAAATACATTAATATTGCCAATCAGTATAAATGGATGCAAAACTTGTTTCATGCCAGCGCTATCGAAGGTGGTTTCTTCTACCCATTCGGGAGGGCACAGCGCCATCGAAGGTGGTTTCCTCTACCCATTCGAGAGGGCACAGCGCCATCGAAGGTGGTTTCCTCTACCCATTCGGGAGGACACAGCGCCATCGAAGGTGGTTTCCTCTACCCATTCGGGAGGACACAGCGCCATATCAGTGAAATAACGTTACAAACATTGGAGACTAATTGGTCATAACATAGACTGGTATAATAAACTACAATACAAGACCGTAACTTTAATTTATTCTCAAACAAAACTCGTATAGACATTGACCTGCATTTACACTTTCTCTATCGCTTACTATAGAGTGACAGGCTAAATTAAATTATGTTAACGGAGATTTTGTTCCTCTGACAAAAAACATAATCTGAGGCTTTCAGTAATGCAATTACGAAGACTACCGACCCATCATAAGCGCTGTTTTGATACAGCCATATTTGACAGAGTCCATCCGTATTTATGAGACTTGAGAAGTGACATTGCCAATGGCCTTTCAACGTCATCTTTCAACCATTTATGACTTATTTTTATCCTAAATATCCCTGGAAACTTTCAATGCAAAGCCACTAATTGGATTATGACCTTGGCCCAGAAAGATAACTGACAAAAACTCCCATTGTGATCTGTTATATTTGGAATGGCTCTCTTAAATATTGATATCGTCCATTTATTTAGCAATGCGAAAAATAGCTGCATTTCCAAATCCGTATTGCGTTCTTAATTAAAAAAGCCGAACACTAATTTAGGCATGCTTTCCCGCCACCAAGCTGTAGAATTAAATACAGTTTCTACTCAAATCTGCCAATGGGGATTCAAATATGCCATACATTATACCTGTTTGTTAGTATTTTTTAATTCAACCGTTTCAATTGAGCAGTGTATTTGTTTATGGTCAAGAACAGTAATGGTGACGATCGTCCAATATACGATGTGCCTCCCACTTAGTCTCTTAAGCGACACACCTAAAGTGTATATTATAGCCTGGATATAATTAACACTAATAGGATGTGCATGATCCTCTTAGTATAACGTTCACAGACACGCCCCTATATACACATCTCATACAGACAGTTCTCAGCCACAATATAATCACATATTCCAGGAAGGTTTTTATTGCAATTGGTAGAACATGTTATCGGAGATGACCGCAAACCAGCATACCTCGTATTTGTGTTGTGAAAGACCGGTGGGATTATAAGATTGTATATTTGGTTTTATGTTTTACTCCTCGATCAATAAACGTATTAGTGGTTATGAAACCGGCAATCATTAATTAATACTAGTTTGGCTAAGGTTAAGATAAAAAACAATTTGTTTCATATTGTAATAAGCAATCTAACAGAAGAAGAAAAATGTACGAGTTAAAGCTTTATACAGCCTCAAGTAATTCCAATCAGGGGTTCGAGTCAACCCTTTAACCTCAGGTATAGGAGTGAGTCACACGATGTTGACTGCGGCAATTAATGGGATGATTTTTACTTGGTTTCCTCTCGGTTTGCCAAGGCCCCGGTCGTGCCTCGGCTGTTAGTGTATCGGCCTTCTCAATATTCCTCGATGCACCGTTTGCGGGGTTGAAGTAAGGCATAGTGTGAAGTGGAGAACCCATATAAGTGTTTGTTTGTTTGTTTGTTTGCTTGGGGTTTAACGTCGTACAAGCTGGTATTTCACTTATATGACGACGGATTGTCCACTTCACACTGCTCCTTGCCTTATTACGGTGGAAAACCGGGAGGAA
>JAQQZZ010117641.1:0-12500 GCA_030265115.1 Mopalia vespertina | reverse complement strand
ATACATTCTTGTCGACCAACTTAATATCCTGATTTATTTGTCAATTGTTTTTTAAACAATCTTTAAATTATTAAGTGAACATCCTTCGACGAAGGCCAACCCTTCTTTTTTCGAACCCTTCTCAGCTCACCAAATGACCATAATTATTAAATACCACAGGAGAGTGACGATATGGCTTCATCCTCTCAAAGGATTTTTAAATAGCGTATAAATTAGCACATTGAATGATAAATAAAATTCACAGTTTTTGATTGAGACCAAGAAAACACACATTTCTTCTTTGACCTGTTAAGGTTTATTTTGAACCCTAAAGAATCAGTTAGGTCTGCGGTTTTCAATGACACGTAATCCACCTAAATACCGATTTGTTTTCAAAATGTATTGTCCTAAAAAAAAGACGATCATCACGAAGATGGTTTAAAACATTTATGCAGCCGTGATCGGGACTAGAACCGACTTGACATTTCCATGGCAAGGGGGCAATTTCAGGCAAAAAAATTAATCAAATTTGCATTGGTTCCGAGCACTGCTACTATGTTTCAACATTTCAGGTGGCACATCTTTTCACCGATACAATTTTCCGCTTCATCTATCTTTATATTAGGTTTATCAAGCCATCTTTCCACAGGTCTGATAAGTGCACAGGTCACACCAGCTAGTCCGTATACACTGCATGGCCGTCAGAGTGTATGGCGGGATGAACGATCCAGTCATATCAAACAACACACCTGAACAGTAAGAGTCAGATTTGAATTATGCTTTTATTTAGATAGGGTAGTTTTCAACAAGAATTACCCAGTGTTTTCGTTTTGTTGGGATAACACTTTATTATTTTGAACAGATTCTAGTTCAGAAAATTTAGCGGGTTGAAACCCGTCCGGGAATCGAACCCACGAACCTCAGAGTTAGGCACCGATATGCCAGCAGTAAATGCCGACCACCTAGACCACTAAGCCACCCGGCCTTTTAGCAAAATTGTCTGAACTAGAATCTGTTCAAACGAAGAAAGAGTTATCCCCAAAAAACGAAAACACAGTTAATATTCACTTTCTAAGACACAAAAATTACCCAGAGCCTTTAAAATAACATGCTTTTGGTAGTGGTCTCTCTTACATCGCATAAATGGATTAGTCCATCAATTTGGCAGCTGTGTGAGGTTGAGGTTTCAAAACAAAGCATTTGCCAATTCTTGTCCCTTCTTGGCGTAACCAGTGCAAAAAAGTCCTCTTGTATAATGACATCTACGTGTTCTGGAAATCGATTGATAGCTCAACCGGATTTCGAATTGGCAACTTAGTCAAAACGAACGCAGGGCCAAACTAGTCTCCATCCAGTGAAACAAAGTCAAGTAGAATATTTTTACTTCCAAATACATCTTCGCGAGTCAAGCTTAAAACATTGATATATTATTATTGGCTTATAAAACCCATTTCTGGCGTCAAATAAGGGCACACTACCTCTGTGGTAGGGCGACGCTGATTTGTCGAGGACTGGATATATACCCCAATAGAAATAGGGCAAATTACATTGGACCACAGCACAGATATATCGAGTATAACATCGCATGGTGTCTATACGTGCTTATAAGTGTGGCGATGTTATGTTTTCAGGTGCTGTTGTAAGGAGACCATTTTTACCAAACCTACTTAGACCTAGGAATCAGTCTTGTCTTTAAAGGCGGCACCAACACAAGCCTTTTATCCAAATCCATAATGAGTTTTCTTTGCCACAAATTTAACAGGTACTTCATTCCGTTATCTGAAATAAGCGATAAGTTCAATACCTGAGAGCGGTGGCCCAAATATGTAAACCAGCCCTTGGAGGAAGGCTACCAAACCGAAAGACTTTGTCAATTTTGATATTCCCAGAACATCCGCCAGTACGATGGTCCGGAGAGAAAAACACGCGGCTGTGATAACAAAGAAATCCATCACATGTTACATATTATCTAGAATTATGTGAGATATTAAACATGTATAGAAGAGTTATTGGTCAGAACACTGACCAGTTGACAGAGGCATTCTTTGTGCCACAAGGCGAATAACCTGTCTGAACTCCTGATGATAGTTTTCTGTGGTTCCTTCACTAAAACAGGCACAACTGTCCAATAAATGCAAATGCACAAATACCGCGTAAAATACTAATCAAACTCAACCAAGCCAGAACGACAATATATAAACAAACAAGTGTGGCAAGGGTTATATTTAAAAATATATTTGAAGACGAACAGTAGGCCCAAATATAAGTTTGTCAAATATGTTTGGGTTCGGCATTTCGATGCCAAACATCTGTCGACCTGAAAGCCTTTTAACTTCTACTTTAGCAAATCATTATAAATACTGTTTTGATTTTGACAAAAAGTGATATGTAGCCTATTGTATAATCGACCATTGATTCGTTTTAAGATAGATTTACTTACCAATGCTAATTCCGTACATAAAAGAACAAACAATAAACATCCATAATGATGAACAAAACGGGAAGACTGCGCTGGTTACACAACTCAAGAACAAAGCACCCGTACATAGCGCCACACTATCAATACAAAGATGGTTAGCTAAAAAAAACCAGCTAATAAGCGCCCGGTTATATTCGTGCCACCGACCATCGACACCAAGAAAGCAGCATTGGTCCTGGATATATCTTTGCTCACTGCCATATCGGGTAAAAACATTAGGACAGTGCTCAGGTGTGTTTTGATACTAACACATTTGGTATTTCATTTTTTGTCAGCCAGCTATAGGTTTGGTTGATGTTTAAGGTAAACAGTATCCCGGGTAAAGTCATTCCTGTAGTTGCCATCAATCGTATTGTATATACCGACAGAGACCCGAGTTCGAATCCCCGTGGAGGCAAGCAAAATGTTCTTTCTTGACAATAAAAAATATATACAGGGAATGACTATGAGCCTAGTGAGCGATATATCGATTGATAAGTTGTTTACACCACATTCGGCTGGTACCCATCTATGCTTATAGGCGTGGCTATTTAAACAATCTGATTTATACGCTTCATAATGGTGCTAGTATCTCTACCGAAACGTCGCGTAACAAGAAGATGGCATCCATAAACAAATCTTTTCTTATCAGTTCAACCAGCTTCTAAATGGCTTTAAAATATGCTTAGTTGATCTATATTGTAATACAATACAAAACGAGGGCTTCAACAAAGGTATTTTAGACTCACCTGTCAAACTAATCATCACAAATAAGAGCATGCGGAACACCTGGTCACATAATATATCTTTGTATGATTTCACAAAGGATTTCTTCTGTTGAATCAAATCTAGTAGCTAGTTTTCTGCTCGACGACAAACCAGACATTGATCTTAGGAATGATACCATTTCTGGATCCCTCAGATATTCCGGGAGGTTACAAATGCTCCCACTGTAACGTATATCTTTCCGTTCGTTCGCTACATTTAACATCGGCTTTCTAGGATTTGTATCAAGCTCTCCACGTTTTTGTAAACCAAGTTTGTGTAAGTGGCAATCGCTTTTGTATTTTCGCTCATCTCCCACTGTTAGTAATGTATACTCTCTACTTCGCGTCAATTCAGTTATCTCTTTGGAATTTAAATCCATGTGTATTCTTTGTAATTCCTGGCTTCGAGTCTTTTCTTGACATTGTGTATTTCTTTGATAATTGCTTGAACATTTGGGTTCTTTGACAGCATTTGGAATCTCTCGTTCATTATACGGTTTGGTTGTATCATTTTTATTCTTAGATTTTTGGAAACATCGAAAAGCGGGTGCATCCCTTTTTATCAAAGGGCGTACAACAGCGCCACAAAGAACACAGTTCAACACCAGACCACACAAGAGAAGCATTGTACCCTGCCAGCCATATAAGTCGAAGAGACTCTATAATTATGAAGTTATATAATTATGAAAGAACTAAGGTCCACAGACCTGAGCCACTTGTTGCTATCACTGTAGCTAGAGCTCGTCTCGTGGTAAAATGTAAACCCACAGCTAGAACAGATGTTAGGAACACTAGACCCGCCCCTGAAAGATAAAAGAGTGTTTAATTATATTTATTTGAAAAACGTTGCTGTATTCTGCGTGTCACCATTCAGACCAAAATGCATATAAGTGGAAATGTGTATCAAAATCATGTTAAATTTGGAAGGAAATACTTTCATTAATGTTATTAGCACATTAATACAGGTATAATTTACTATACATATGAGGAAAACGCGTGGTAAACAGACTGAACAAATTATCTACGATTAAATTTATATACAATAGGACGTTTGAAGATACAACTAATTACGTGCAACACAAAAACAAACAAGCAATGTCATAAATGAAAAAAAGTAACAGCTTATCCCATTAAGAAGTTGAAACGAACGAACAATGAAGTACGAATGCTATTTATAACATTAAAAAACATAAATTAACAGTTAAGGCTAATTAAACACATAAGATGCATTGTGGCTAAATGTGACGTGATCACAGGTTTGTAACAAAACATCAATTTCTCTGTCATTGCATGGACAAACGAAAGCATTTTGCTATGGACGCGTTCACGTCCTGTTTTTGCAGTTTGGCTCCAGCATCATCCAGTATTCCAGTGCATTGGGTTTCAGTATGGACATCCCCTTCGAGTCTCAAAGTTGTCCATTTTTGTCTTTATTGCAAAATTCTCTCCTTTGTCCTGCATTTAGTGAACAAATAACAATCTAGTAAAGTGTATCTCAATGTTTTTTAATTCGGCTTACTTTTTTCATTATTCAACTTTTAATGCAGAAAGTCCAATTTTCATAATCTATTTGATGACAATTGTTATAAAGAGGGAACCAGGCAAAAAATTAAAAAATTGAGATACGCTATACTAGATTATCATGTCACTAATAAGCATGCCGAATTTCACAGGTGTAGCTCAAAGGCTTTTCGAAGAAACAAAGTTGAAGTGCTAGAAATCGAGCAAAACCCATCCAGCTGTAAGGGCCTACACTAGCAAAAAACTGAATCGAAATTTTCAAACTTAAAATTAAATGACTTCTAACTGGAATTTGAATCTAATTTTTTAATAAATACAGGACAAACAACAGAATGTTATAATAAAGAAATAAAAGAAATGAACAATTTTGATTCTCGAAAGGGTTGTCCATACTTAAAATATAAGTAGAGGGCAATGTTTGGAACAGAACAAATAAATATGTTTATATAGAGTATGGTAACGTATCTCCAAGTACTCCTAACGTGAATACTAACGTGTCGATATTAGGAGCGAAGAGGCAGAGTCCAAAACCAACGCAGGAGACAAGACTGCCCAGTATGATGACTTGTCGACAGCTGTAGAACTCCAGCAAAACGCTTACCACTGGACCTAAAATACATGTATTATGTCGATAAATATATAATACGTATGAACTTAGCTATGGTATACATAAATTATCAGGCAAAAGTTTGATTGATGCTACCTATTATGATAAACCCATATTATCATGGCACAGATCATTCGCTCGCTTGAATGGGGTTACCACAAGTTAAAATATGAACGTATGATTATAACCAGGCAGAAAACGAACATTTTATCAGAAGATGTATCTTTTGTGCATAGTAAAATACAGTAGCGTTGTCAAATGATACGTCAAAATCTTAGACCGTATCATGATTGATGGGAGTTGTCAGATTCACAATGTACACGCTGTTTAATGACTCTTGTCAACAAGAGAAAGATTACGGCAGTACAACGTCAACCCGGTGCTTTTTAAATTGCATCAATTACACAATGAAAAAGGAACATTGCAGCATTTATACAAAAAACCAACAAAACAAACAGCGAAAAATGATGAACGTACCCATTAGCATAGCGGCGCCATTGAAAGTTGATCCGACCGTTTTTGATCTGCTGTCTTCAAAGCGATCTAACAACTTTAACTGGATGACACCGAATGAGAAAATAAGGCCATCGTCGATGAAGTTGACAACAAAGCAAGAGAGACAAACCACCCATGCCCACCCGCTGTCCAAATCAGCAATGCCCCTTGAATTGTTACCCAATGTGCATCTCGATTCCTTAGATACACCTTTCGTATTTTAGACGGTGTGTCTGTCGTAGCACTTTTCGTTGTATCTACTAATAATAATCAGGACTACCATTGTGATAATAAATGTGCCACAACGGTGCGGCGTGAAGGAGAATGTATACGGGTCTACCTTGTCATCATTATGTTGTTTATATTTGGCAGGAATGTCGCTTTGTAATGTCAAAGTTGTGTTGTTGTTTATAGTCATCTACAGATGGCACCAAATGAGACTATAGTTTTATCACCTGCCCGTATGTTTGTCTGTCTACCGAGCATCAGTTTTCAGTACGTTTTAGAAGCATTTGAATGGATTGAAATAAACTTTGTATGTCATAACGACAGGTTTGAGGTTTTTTTTTTCCATTTTTTTTTTTTGGTATAGTTTTCTTTTCTTTTTCTTCAAATTTAATATAACCATTATGACATGGACAAATCTTAAAGAAACCCCGTTTTCCGCCCGTTCGGAAAGGCAGGGGACTGGTGCATTATAGTCTGTGCTGTGCCTTGTGCATTTGTGTTAGTATTTATTTAGCAGATATATCTTGGGCCTTATCTCCTGGATTGTGTCGACAAAGATATTAATCGTGTATAATAATTTATGACAATTAACAAGAGTTTTGGCATGGGTTGAAAATTAAGTAACTTACAACCTCCTGATGATGGTTTAATCAATAAACCGAAACGTAGAGTCTAAATGAATTCATTAGCTTTCTTCGGAGGTGTTACTATACTTTACTACAAACTGGCATTTCTGAGAAATAGAAATAACCAATATATGAGAATGAGAGTTGCAAGTTGTCTGATCCAGATGGACGTTTCGCGTTAACTAGTAGGTCCTTTAGATTGTTGTTTCTCTGGTATGCTAGACTGGTCTTTGTGAGATAGGAGTAAACATTTTAGGTACAAGATTTTGATATTTCTGCTATAAGTAGACTAGCAAACCGGGTGCTAGGTTTTTAATGTTGAAATACAAAGGAGTTATATCTTTTTTAGACCCTAAACGTGGTTCCCAATTGAAACTCAATGGATACAAAGTTTGGAGAGATTTAATCCAACAAGCTTCTCTTTCTAAACATTTCTGTTTGGTTTCCTCTTTAGAGGGAAGAATTTGTGTTCATTTAACTTCCAGTGTAAAAGTTAATTTGGTTTCATTTATTCAATGTTTACTCCACACGTAACAAGTGAACGATTCGATTTAACTGCACTCCCTTCCCGAATCGTGTAAACACGACACTCCGCCTTAACCTTCGTTTTTACGTCAACTGACCATAGTTGTTTTGTTTTCTATATATGTTTGTCATATAACACCATATTGTCATATAATTTGTGTATTTTTTAAACATATATTTTGTAAAAAATGTGACATGTTATTACCTTCAACATAGAGACACTTTTAACAACGTATATGTTCGCTATCCGCTGAGATTCAGTTATACGATACACAAAAATATGTTTGCTTTTTGGTCAGCCACGTTTCGGCCAGCTATGTCTCACATGTGTGTCCATCATTTCCTTAGAACCAGTGTTTCTGTAAATAACGTTCCAGTCATGCATTACTCCCTGAAAGAATATGGCTAGATAAGTTATGTGATTTTAGTTCTTACCTCAGGACATTATGAACTACTAGTTAAGCCTAAACTCCTTTCTAAAGACTTTTGGGGGGTTTAGCGTTATTCTATGCCTGCCCAATCCGCTTATAGGCGCATAAAGGTTTACACATAATTTCTTTAAACATACCGAGCATAGTTCTTACATTTCATTTATTATGTTCTTTGTCCTGTTTATACAACGACATGGCATACTCTCAAGATGTGTTTGCACTATTCATCAAGAGATTAAAATATTTTGTCCTAGCTCTAATGTAGCTAGGACATTACAAATGATAGATTAATTGATTGATTGATTGATTGGCTAGTTGGTTAATTGATTGATTGATTGATTGGTTGATTGATTGGCGTTATACGCCGTGCTTAAGGGTATTTCACTTATATGACAGCGGTGTATTCCATCAATAATTGACACTAGCACAACCAAGATGTGAAGCGTTTCCATAATGTTGGAAAGTAAATCTTTCTCCAGTTCTAAGTAAAGACAGCATTTCTTCTCTACAAACAAACTGCGGTTAGCCAGAGGGCCAAACATGGATGTACATGTAGAAACCCTTTAGGTGACTGTCGCGGGAAGCAATTTGTTAACATTATATATGATGTCTGACATGTTTTGAACATTTGAGTTGACTAAAAAAAATTTAAAACACATTTTTATTCAATTTGAATCTGCATATAAGTGATGGCAAGCAAAGTTTTCTTTCTGAATAGTATTATAGTGCCATTTGAACAGCGAAATACAGTTTTATTTGGCCCTAGAGAAAGAAATTAAGCAGTGAGATACACGTTGTACATGTACATCTTCATTTGAATACGATAGCGTTTATCAGTTTATTCAGTTAGCTTAATAACACTAATAGGACAAGCCACAATTTTAATAAATCTGATTTTTTTGATTTTTAAAATTTTATCATGCAAATTTTTGTACATTGCATTAACTTAACATAAACCATACTAATTCATAAAATGCAGTCACGTTGCCATGGTAAATCACTTTTGTCACCGCATATTTTTGCTGTGGTAAAAATATGCTACTTAGATTACAGATTGCTAACACAATCCGTAATACTGCAGAACAAGCCAAATCGTGCAATTCTTTCAGAGTTTATGATAATTTGAGATGAGAATAAAAGAGTTTTTTCCCACTTACGGACTCCACTTCATCAGGCATAGCCTTGAAACAGTCAGCAAATGGCCCTGTGGTATCCTTCATCTTGCCACAGTTAGATGGATCAGATACGACGTTCATTACCTCTACTGGGCACACTGGTGGCGGAGGTGAGGCACATCTAGAAGTCAATAAACAGAAGTGTAATAAACAACAGTTCACTCTTTGGTCTCTAAATGATTGATTGGTGTTTTACACCGTGCTTAAGGGTACTTCGCTCATATGACAGCGTTGTATTCCAACAATAATTGACACTAGCACAACCAAGATGTGAAGTGTTTAAATAATGTTGGAAAGTTTCTTCCAGTGCTAAGTAAAGACAGCATTGCCACTCTTCAAACAAACTGATCTTAGCCAGAGGGCTGGTCTCTAAAGGGGGATCTAAATGGAAACGCAACCTAGGTTTGAACATGCTGATCAATTCATTTCAGATTGAACAGGTATTCCATTAAAGGTGTTCCATTTATCAGTGAGCAATGTGCTCCACCTGTATGTGTTAGAAGCCACATTAGCACAACTATAAATCTGATGTATTTTGTTGGGTCGGGAAATGAATGTTTCTCCAGTGTTCAGGATTGACACCTACATGTACTAGACAGAAGGCTTCTAGTTTTGACACTGGCTACATATTCACTTCATACAATATATAACTACATTGTACTTACAATGAAGTAAAAACAATTGACTTGAAAAAGTATGTTTTTAAACTTGTGAACACAAAACAAACTGACAGTGACAGCATTACATCAGATGATCTATCATAAAATCAAGCAGGCTGTGAAGATACCATCAACATGTAAGTACATTAGCTAAATTCTTACCATACCATTCTTACCGCGAGTGTATGTGTATGTGAGGGGCTCAAGGAAGATTGGTTTTGTACTAAATGAACCTCCTCGTTAAATAAAGTACTATTATTATTATTATATATAATGACATTATGTCTGTATTTGTTAGGTGAGATGGCTCCAATCAGTTAAAGGTCTTGTTATACTTACACTTGTAATCCGTCCGAGCTTTCCCAACTGTTACCAATTAGAGTGCTGTATTCTTCTTTAGACAAGTCACCAACATATTGACCCTCAGAGGTGGTCAGATCATTGTCCTTATCTCCATCATAATTACCACACATTCCACACATGCCTCTGTCAAACACAGGCAATAAACAATCTTATCAAAACAACAATAACTGACTCTATCAAATACAGGCAATAAACAATCTTACCAAAACAACAATAAATGACTCTGTCAAGCACAGGCATCTTATCAAAACAACAATAACTGACTCTGTCAAACACAGGCAATAAACAATCTTATCAAATCAAAAATAATGGACTTACAATAATATGTAACCTGGGCCTTCTAATGGGCTATGTCTAATCTGATGTTTGGTGAATTCACATGATATAACAGGGGCCTTCTAATGGGCTATGTCTAATCTGATGTTTGGAGAATTCACATGATATAACAAGGGGCCTCCTGGGCTATGTCTAATCTGATGCTTGGAGAATTCACATGATATAACCAGGGGCCTTCTAATGGGCTATGTCTAATCTGATGCTTGGAGAATTCACATGATATAACCAGGGGCCTTCTGGGCTATGTCTAATCTGATGCTTGGAGAATTCACATGATATAACCAGGGGCCTTCTAATGGGCTATATCTAATCAGATGTTTGGTGAATTCACATGATATAACCAGGGGCCTTCTAATGGGCTATGTCTAATCTGATGTTTGGTGAATTCACATGATATAACCAGGGGGCTTCTAATGGGCTGTCTAATCTGATGCTTGGAGAATTCAAATGATATAACCAGGGGCCTTCTAATGGGCTATGTCTAATCTGATGTTTGGAGAATTCACATGATATAAAAAGGGGCCTTCTAATGGGCTATGTCTAATCTGATGTTTGGTGAATTCACATCATATAACCAGGGGCCTTCTAATGGGCTATGTCTAATCTGATGTTTGGAGAATTCACATGATATAACCAGGGGCCATCTAATGGGCTATGTCTAATCTGATGTTTGGAGAATTCACATTATATAACCAGGGGCCACTAATGGGCTATGTCTAATCTGATGTTTAGTGAATTCACATCATATAACCAGGGGCCACTAATGGGTTATGTCTAATCTGATGTTTGGTGAATTCACATCATATAACCAGGGCCACTAATGGGCTATGTCTAATCTGATGTTTGGTGAATTCACATCATATAACCAGGGACCACTGATGGGCTATGTCTAATCTGATGTTTGTTAAATTCACATCATATAACCAGGATCACCTGATGGATTTGATCATATTTGATCCTTTAATGTGATTTAATTGTCAAGTGCAAAAAGGTGTAATTTTGATTAACAAATATGAGTTACAAAAATAGATTTAAAAAAAATTTAAACTCACACATTCTTGTAGTCCTCTGGCAGAAAAATCTTGACGCCTTTACGTTTGGGATCATAGGCAACGTAGAGGTCAAAACTGGTTTTCAGATAAAATATACATCCTTTCATAGAGCCATCGATGGTATGACCCTGACTCTTAAGTGAAAACTGACTGGAACCTATCTGACCATTGATCTACAACAACATCAGTCAAATGTATAAGCAATATCTGGCATACTGAAGCAAAAAAACCCCATCACATGTAAAACAACCATAAGCTCAAAGTTCAGTGCTCACAAAGGAGTTTGTCTTTATGTCCAGTTGGAGCTAGAGATAATTTGTGATGGATTGACTGATTGACTGATTGACTGATTGAAATCATACTCATATATGAAGTACTACATGTACATTGGGAGATCAGTAGAGGGAAATCAATCAAATCAATGAAAACAATGTGAAGATGTATACATGCTTTTTTTATTCATGGCCACATTTGGGCAAAGATAATTGATAATGGTGTTAGCTGAAAGGATGCAAAACAAACAGAGAGCCTCTTATTTTCATAAATTGTGTGCTCAAATATAGGTTTTCCGTTGTAATTACAGAAATACATACTTAGGCTTACAAAGACAGGGTCTTATTTTCATAAATTGTGTCATCACGTATATGTTAATACAGAAAGATATAAGCTTACATATATAGTGGGACCATCTTCAATAACGATATCATAATCGCCAATGGTAATAAGGAGGCGTCTGGTCCAAGACACAGGCTTCTGGTCATCTCCTTTGTTTTCTGACTGAATGTGGAAAGCAGGGATGTTAGCGGACTCTGATGCTGGGCACGGTTTTACCAGGGTGTAAGTACATTCGCCCTGGAAATTCAACCTGACACCGTCAAAAGTCAAATAGTGAGGATCACCCCTGATACCACAGTAAGCCAAACCTACAAAATAACACATAAACATGAAATGAATAGTCTTTAGAACATTATGATGAAGAGGCATCTGTGCAATCTGCCCTGTGATAAGCCTAAATCTTTACACGTTACAAAAGATCCACACATTCAGAATGTTTGTTTGATTGGGGCTTTAGTTCCATGTAATACTGATTTAGGAATGATTTAACTTAGCTGATAGTTCCATGTAATACTGATTTAGGAATGATTTAACTAAGCTGTTAGTTCCATGTAATACTGATTTAGGAATGATTTAACTAAGCTGATAGTTCCATGTAATACTGATTTAGGAATGATTTAACTAAGCTGATAGTTCCATGTAATACTGATTTAGGAATGATTT
>JAQQZZ010117630.1:0-14825 GCA_030265115.1 Mopalia vespertina | reverse complement strand
ATTCGTTCTCGTATTGATTATGGTTGCGAGGCATATGACTCCGCCTCAGAAACCGTAAAGGAAAAATTAAATTCTCTGCAGTGTCGAGCATTACGATTTTGTATTGGTATAATGAGGTCAACACCATTGCATGCTTTACAAGTTTTATGTGGGGAGTTCCCGTTTAGTATCAGGCGTCATATACGATGGGTTAAATTCGGGTTAAAGCTGCGTACGTCTTATAATTCCTCTGCAGCTGTTTTATTACAGCCCTCGTGGTATGATGGCTTATTTACAGATAGCAGCAAGAAACGAATTCCATTCACAGTTCGTTTCTCTAATTTTTTGCAGACCAATCTCCCTGAAGGTATCAACCTTCACCAACCGTTTATTCCACAGTTCCCACCGTGGAAATTTGTTCTCCCTGATGTTTCTTTATACCTCACCTTCAATATTCGGAAATGTGATCCGGTATACATAAATAAAAGCTGTGTTATGGACTACATCAGTTCAAATTATGGGCATTATATGCACGTTTTCCCCGATGCTTCAAAATGTGGCGACACTGGGAAAGTGGGAGTATCATTTTCCTGTTAATTCGTTTTTGTTTAGAATTGGGAAGCATGCTGATCGTAATTGTGATGATTGTGGAGAAGTTGATACAATTTATCATTTTCTGCTGAGTTGTTCACGGTACACGATAGCACGTCGGTGTATTAATAGCGAGCTTATTTCTGTAGGTGTCCATCGATCCTGTCTGGCGGAAATTTTAAATCCACAAAAGAATCGGAAAAAAATATTATCTATAGTTGTGAAATTCATTTAACGAACCAAGAAATTATGCATGTCATAGATTTATTTGTTTAATATATATCTGCCTTTACACTTATAACATATATGATTATTTTAAATGTGGAAAATATATAAATAGAAATATTCTTAAAAGGCAGTGGCCTAAAGCGGTTTAAACCTTCTGCGACCAGGCTCGAATAGAACTCCGATACGGAGTCTGTATGCCCCATTAACAAATAAATAATAATAACTCGCTTAATCATACGATTAGGCTCTCCAAACTTGGTGGGCATGTTCTACGACCAACGACCTTTCACCGGACACATTGAATTATTTCATACATTGCTAGGGAGCGCTGATTGAATAACTGACTCGAATATACGACTGAACTGTAATTCGCTAAATATTACCGCTAGGATATCTCCACTTGGTGTGCATGGACTACGACCAAAGCACTATCACCGGACACATTTCGTTTTTTTCGCTAGGGGCGTTGTTTAGGCCCTAAATAACCGTTTCGAACAGCAGACTGGACTGTTATTCGAGTAATAATACAGATAGGATTTACAAACGTGTTGAGCATGGACTATTACCAAAGCTCATCACCTGGCATGTATTTCTAATAAAGTTTGGTTAACTTTAACGTTTTAAGAACAATTGTAACACCAGTTTTTAGCTGCCCCACTGTAACCTAGAGGTCCCAGGTTCGAATCCCGGTAGAGGCAAGTAATGTTTTCTCTCTTCATTTATTCAAATTATATATGTGTATATATATGCATGTATATAAATAAAACGTGCAAATCAGAACAAAACATATAATTACTCTTCTATCAAGAAGTTAAACGATGCATGTTAACAAAATTAAGCACCAGAACAAATATGAACTATAGATGCAGTGACAAGTACGTCTAATAAGCATCGTTGTTAGTCTGACTACTTTGGCCCCTTATAACACCATGCATATCAAATAAATGCAAACCTTTCTTTGTTTCATTAGGGATCTAGCAAGCGTGAAACAATTAACAACCAGAAATTCATGAATGAAAACGAACAATGAAAGGAGACTCTATCTCATATGCAGCCTGTTCGGAATTTTGCTACATACGTATACATGTATATTTTAGATGGCCGTAAAAGGTAAAATCGTGTGTTAGATATATCTTGCTGACATTTATTTATTGTATTGTATTCAATGGAACCTTAATGCTTTCATATCCCTTTGGACTTTTTGTTTTACGTCGTTGATTTTTGGTTTTCATTTACATCTTAATTGTTTTAAACTTAAAAACGAGTAAATCAACATCGGTAAATTTCAGCTTCGTATGATTCTTTATTTCAAGTTGAAATAGTATTTTTGCAAACATATATTCTATAAATATGGATTTATTAATATGTGCTGTTTTTTTTAAAAAAGTAACATTTGATTAGACAGACAATCAGGTTGACATCATAGTTTACGTTTTGAGGACGGATGATTTATTTTAACTTGAATAGATACAAATTTGGTATCACAATGACAGTTCACGTCCAGTACGCATAGATCCTTGAGAAGAGTGTGGTACTCTATGTCTGGCGAGATTCTTGGTGACTAGAATAAATTCCATGAGCGGATTAAACAAACTTCTTTGGTGTATTATCCACCTCAAATTTTGAACGACTAAAGGTTATATATGTTTTGTAGGTGATCATGCAATATAAACAAAATATAACTTTGGTCATTGAAATGATAAGCATGTCCTTGATGTTAAACATACGTTCGACGGACCTGTAAGCCTGGGGTCGTGGCTTAGTGGTTAGCATGTGCGCTTACTTATCCTACTTCGAGGACCGTTCACGGGATCGAGTCCGTCTGGCGAGAGTGTATATAAGAGAGTGAATCGATGTGTCTCCGGTAATCGAGGGGGTGGTTTTTACCAGGTTTCCTCTCTGTTTTCCGCGGTAATTTGGCATGGAGCAGGGAAAAGTGGACAATCCGTCGTCATATAAGTGGAATACCCTTGAGTACAACGCTAAACCCCAGTCAAACAAACACACAATCTACGGCTTGGTGGAATGTTTGATGCTCGTATTCTGCTTATTATCTATGTAAAGAAGTGTTTTAGCATTTAATCTACACTACATTGTGCCGTTGAAGCAAACATTATCTAATTTCATTATGAACGGGGGTTTTTAGATCATGGTTTGACGAATAAGGGACAGGTTTGCTTTTAGTGGGAACGTCATAAACTACAACACGCCGGGCGAAGCAATAGTATGGTTACACGGAATCTCTCATTCTACACTTCATCAACACAACAAAGAAGGTATATTTCTGATCTTTCTTTTTTTTTTTCTCTAAAACTGTTGTTCACAAATATTCGTGGCAAAAATGATTGAATATTATTATAAAACTTGAGATTGGAGAAAACTATTTTGACGTCATCATGGCGACCTATTCAACTTGGCAGATTGTATACGTAATAATCACGATTGGGTTCATTTTCTTTCACTTTCGATTGGATAAATATACACGTGAAATATGTGTGAGCACTTGCCTGGGCGTGTTTAAATACATTTTAATTTGATTTTTCAATTAAAAAAATACATCAGGAAGCCAGGAACGAGCTCAATTTGTACGCTAATTCCCAAAATGTATAAAAACGGCTCTACTTTCGCGAGTCAGAGCAACGGGCGACAACTCTGCATTACAGAAAACTGAAGTGTATTATTATCAGCGATTAAAATGACTACAAAAACCTTTTTTTCTGCTTCTTTTCGTAAAAAGCATAAATAATAGCATAAATATAATAATTTATTCCTGCTTAAATTTGGATAAAATCTCACTCGTAAATACAAGGATTCACTCTAGCTGGTAAATACAAGGATAACCTCTCGCTGGTAAATACAAGGATGTTTTTCGTATAATCTTGCAAGGGGTATCTATGGAATAAAGCACTTATTTTTCTCTCTTCATTTATTCAAAATATATATATGCCAGGACCCGGCTTTCGGATTTACGCAAGCAAAAACCAATTGTGAGTAATATCTAGATCAAAAAGATGCTAATTTAGCGTCCCTGTGTCCGTGCTTTATGAAGAGAGAAAATCGCCGTCTTCACTGGGTAAGAATTCGGGACTCACTTTGCCGTGAGCCTCTGTAGATCAGTCGGTAGAGTGTTGGGCCTGTAACCCAAAGATCCCGGGTTCGAATCCCGGTGGAAGCAAGCAAATTCTTATCTCTTCATTTATTCAAAATATATATATATCCAATAGTTCTTTACAGGGTTAGAATTCGGGACTCATTCTGCCGCGAGCCTCTGTAGCTCAGTCGGTATAGTGTTTGGCCTGTAACCCAAAGGTCACGGGTTCGAATCCCGAAGAAGGCAAGCACAGTTTTCTTTCTTCATTCATTCAAAACATATAAATACAAAAGTTTAATTTATCTGCGAAAAAATATGCTATATATATTTAAGATGAGATTATAATTCTGGTGGCATCGTGATTTGCCTTCTAATAATAATAATTGTATACATAGCAAACATAATCAGCATTGCGTCTGGTCGTGCATTCACTCTTAATTCACTGGGACGAATCTATATAGACTATGTACAATATGCTACTATATTAAATTCCTAAGTGATCCTTTGATGTTTTAAACATTTTAATCGCTTTCCTTATTTAAGATTTAATGGTAAATCACGTGCTTACTAATAAGATTGATATCATGTGGCGCTACCCTAAATTCAAAGCTATTAACCATGGTCAACTGGCTTGGAACAGATTGGTCCTAACAATGGATATTAGATTGTCTAGACTGAGGATTAATTGAATTTTCACGTTAAAAGGCTAATTACAGGTGGTCATAAAACCAATGAAATGTACAGGTGAGATATAAACAGCTACCGTTCAGACGGAAAATATCCGATTTCAATTCTTTAACAGATTCGAGTTTGCTGGCGAAATCGGGAATCCCACTGTTATGTGCTCCATAAGCGAGACAAATTAGAGGACGTTTCAAGGCATGTAACCTGTCTACAATGAACACAAGGCTATTTACCTATTTTATTAATACGGAAAAGGGCACAAGACGCTGAAACAAAAGATATATATGATCTTGAGTTTGATTTATTATCATATGTTTTTATGCCAATTCGATAATACGGGTTCGGTAATCACAATCAATAAGGAATTTCCGACAATAGATCAGCAGAACCATACACCCATACATTGATAAAGTATATGTAAATATAGGATGAATGAAAACAGAGAGTTCTATATAAACATATAAGCTTATATCTTTTCTTAATATAAACAAAGAAAATGTAAGTAGAAGCCATTTCGCAAAAAGGTTTTGAAAAGATGTATCCATGATAAGCCTAATCCATTTGCCGGATAGAAAATTTATGTTTAGCGTTCGGTTTAGAATAATATGTTAACAATTAATTTGAGTTTATTTTCAGGCTAACTGTATAGCTATAGGACAGATGGTATGTCCTCAGAATAGGCCTCTGCGACCAAAACTATAGATATACAAGTAGTCATTACATAACGCCAAATTTAATGTTTTCCAGGACAATCTGATATTGTTGGTTCTAATACTTGTTTTCACTGAAACTTTTATTTAATGGTCATCAATAAATAAATTGATTACTTGCACGAGATGCGCTTCAATCTGAAATTTGGAATATGACCATTTACGTTTTTTAGCTTCACTTACTATCCGCGGATTCAAAACTATGAGTATTTCTCCAAATATTAAGATATCAATTTATATTCTCTGGCAAAGCATGAGACTATTGCTATTTTTCGTTCTAAATAGAGAATGATTAAATTTAAAATGATTTCTATATATTGATCTATATATAGCTAACAATGCGACAAAATATATTATACATTTTGTACAGAAAAATCCAAGCAATTATGCTAATGCATACGACATATATTTAGCTTTTTAATAAATAAGCTCCAATGTATACCTATATAATTATGGATAAAATTTGAGATAGACACAAACATAAAGATACTTAGATTTGACGGCTTGTGATATTCAGTTGAAACGAACTTTTAAAAATAGTAAAGTTTTTTAATTACGAGTAGATAGGAGAGGAAAGTTTATTTTAAACATTATATAGATAAGTGTTATTTTATATTCTTGAATAAGAAATCTTCAGGTGAATTTGATTTATGTTTCCATAACCAAGTTTGATGGATTTTTGGATGAACAATTTCAAAAACGTGTATATTTAAAATACGTATGTAAGGAAGAAATGAATCGAAGGATTCATCCGCATTATATTGGTATAGAATTAAGACCATGTAAACGTAATTTATCGACTAGAATTACATCAACCTTGTATAATTGTTCTAGAATAAATAAATAAAAATAATCATAAACTGGAAAAGTTGTTAAAGTAATTTTTACTTTACCAAAAAACACAAACACTTATCAATTCTTTTTTATGCTATAAACAACGAAAACCAATTGATTTTAAGATTTACAACTAAGTTAAATAATTCCTTATAAATCAACATGATCGGTGTTTTTAAAACTCCAATTTCCAAGAAGATTTTTAAATCATGGTTTTAGAATTAATTAAATTGAAAGCAGCAAACATATACTTTATGTTCAAACTGTCGCATAGTTATAAGCATCCCCAGACAAATAGTTAACGAGGAATCCGAACGTGTTCGATGATTTGAGAAAAACTTTCTCATAAATGTATCTAACTAAAACTTTTACAATTGTCCACAACATACTGGTTTATTGTTATTCACTGGAACAATGGCTTTTTTTTTTTTTTTTACCAATTTCTCAGAAGGTCATAGCGGGAAAATAAACGAAAAGTTATACTGGGAGAAAAATACAATAAGTTACTTAATACGACACTAAATTATATACAATGAATACAAAAACCTCTATATATTTACTAGACTGTATTAAACTATACAATTAAAATAAATTATACAAAAAATGCCAATGCGAATTTTGCAAAAACAAAACCGGATTATTTGGAACGTTAAGAATTTCTGCTAATGATAAAAACCAAAGAAGAGAGATCAAAAACTTACAAAGTTAGGAAAGTCCTCCGACATAATGGTAAAAAGACACCATTATCCTTGGGAGAAGAGAAAAGAAGACGCCCTCTATAACGCATGGCCTTCTCTTTACGGGTTTCTTACAGTCCTGGTTTTGTTTGTTACATTCATGTTTTTCCAGAGTTTATTCCGTTGAAGTGTTAATGTCAACAACTCTAAGGAAGTGAAATAACGTGGCAGTAAAAAAACTGTTTCCATTTGTAGTGACATCTGTTCAAACCGTTTTTTCTAAAGATACAATGGCAAAGACGCCGGATTGTTAATATGGATACGCGATTTTGTCAACTGTAACAAGGGTTTGCTCAAAGGGGCAACATCCGGAAAAATATTGTTCCCGAACTTTAAATAATTTGTCAGAAGCAATTACATTAAACAAAGTAAACACTTCAATATACGTGCCCTTCAATGCCGTCTAGATCTCTTGGATAAAGCTTTGTGCCAAGACAAACATAAGGAGATATCAAACCATTACATGTTTATCAAAACTTCACGTAGATGTTCTTAGTTATTTTCGTGTAGCAAAGTATGTACTCTGTAGGTTTGTTAAATATACATAAGTGATCTATCGGCATTAAGTTGCCGACATCCCTCTGCCAATGTGATAGATTTTTGGAACACTATAAGAAGATCTGATGGAAATAGAACTTCGACAAAACTAAATGAATGATTCACAAAATATACTTGACTCTAGTTAGAGGCATTTAGGATTTGGGATAGGACTATTATAGACTACAATTTTACTGTAATAAGACAGCAACATTTCAGTTCAGTTACTGGCATAGATTTTAAGCATATACAGGGGAGATCACCAAGAAAACACCTGCAGTATTGCTCAATGTCTGGATATATCAACCTTGTTTCTCGGAATTTTTCATACCATTAACACTAAAAAAACTAATTTTATGAATTATTATAATTGGTATCGTCGTCTTTTAATGTATGGTCTTTATCGACTTTTTACTTTTTACTAAATTTATGTTGTCATCCAATATGGCGGCCCTAAAGAAACTCGCAACCTCTCCGCTGGTCTAAAACACAAGCCTTATACATGCATTGACCTAAATCCTCTTATAAGTGAAATGTTTATTAGAAATTATAAATATATTTTAACTCTGTTTATATAGAGGATAGTTCTATAGACTCTCTTTACCGAGCAGAAATATACATTTTCTGTATAATAACACTAACGATGTACAAGGTGTTCTGCTAGAACATCATACCGACTTTAGACGAATAGAAAACATGCAAATTTCCCGACATTAACACGGTATGTCCGAGTATTGATCGAACGTTCAACATTATTTATGATCTATAACTTATACATATTGAAGGTGTCAAGTTTTTTATTAAAACATTAACGTGTAATCCCGTGCATGAAGTGTATACATATGGTAAGACTTATAGGATACTGTAATAGAAATTAAAACCCAGAGTTTGCACTTTATCTACAGAATTTAAACCGTAGAGAGACCAATAGCTGCAGAAGCGAGGTGCCCATTGTAATCGTCTGATCAGAAGAGCAGTATAAGTAACCTATTTACACAGACATATAACATTCTCAAACAGTGACAATTAAAGCATTTAGAAGTGCTGTACGTTGGGAGTGTCATGGGCCAAAGTGAACATATACATAGCTATTGTTTCTGATAGGTGGCACATTTAAAATCCAGTTTCGTCAGATTTCTCTATGAACACATCTCCTAATTGACAATGTCCCGCACATTTTCAATACAGTGCAACGAGATAGACTTAGGCCTTTCTATACATAAAATAATTGTATTGTTTATGAGGTATAGGCCTACAGGCTGGACGAGATAAACTGCTTATACATATGTAGGAGTACATCTGTACAACGAAGATTAACCTTTAATCGTTCAAAAGACGCGATATTTATTAATGACCAGAACAACGCAGTCGATTTATCGAAAAAATGTAAGACTTAAATAAAACCGTTTAGTAGCAGTTTTGATGATAATTTATGGCTGAACGAGATTGATAACTGCAAACCTTTCCATTGCTTATATTAAATCATAAGCTGCATAACGTTCTCGTTTGTGAAACCGACGCTTGATGCGCGAACACCATGCCGTCACACAGGTGATTGTAGCGTGACTGTCACGAGATTACAGTCTAGGAGCTCAGGTAATGTGTTAACAAGACAGGAAGCTCTACTTGTGTCTCACACCACATCATTTAGTGAGCATTTCTCTACCGTCCTTAAATCAACAACAGAAATCGAAGAAAAAGGTGCGTTGCTAAGGCGACATCTTTCTCTTGGAGTGGTTTTATGACCAGAAGCTGTTTACTCGATGGAATTTTGTTGGCCAGTTTCTAACATCAATGTAAGATGATATAGGTAGTGTGCTTGGAGGCTATAGGCGTATCCGATCTATTTCCCGCCGTGTGATGATCACTACTTAGCTCTGATCACGTTCCTAACTGCAAACACACAATTTCTAGATTAATTAGTCCACAACGCCTAAAATATTAATAAAAGAAAACGACCGAGCAGCCATTTTCTGAAATAACAATGTTTACCGATAATTCACTCCATAATGTTTTTCTTACAAAATTCCCATTGAACACAGCATGGGTAAATTTAGGTTTGTTTTCCCATCGACCGACTGCCGGCGTTCATGACTTACAAGCTGTTCAACCATCTATCGCCGGTTTTATAGAGTTATTCAACCAACACCCAAAGCCGATGATTTGTATTCTAAATGTAGAAATGTTCAGGTATAAAGCGCAGATCGATCAGCGACAACACAACGTTATCGATCGTTTACCAGTCTCGACAATTTACTGTCACAACTCTACCATATACGTCAGATTCAACAAACAAACAATAGGTGGCGCTTTTTATCACTGAGGTTCCTGAGGGTGTTCATCGGCTCTAGAAAGTGTAAATAACGTGGATTATTTACTTTTTAAAAAAAAAGAAGAAAAAGAAAAAAACATCTCAACATTCTGTATAATCAACAGCATTCATTCCTCTTAAACCTTTTCTTTTATAATTAACACAAAGCCATCAAAAAGCCGATTGCAAGACCAGAAACGTCCGTAAAAATCGACCACAATTCTATTCGGCGCTTGAAAGGTATTCGACGGAATTCTCGACTCAAACACCTAAGTTTTGTGTCCATTTGCGAAAGCTAACCTAATCATACAATGAAGAAAATAACCACCAAAGAATAACAGACAGAGACACAGAAATTACAATTTGATTAGTAAAATTATTTCTCTAACGGAAATAGAGTTATTGTTATAACCAATATACGTTTTCTTCTGATGATTTGGCGGGGATACAAACGTTGGTTATATCTGGGGTTATATACCGTGCTTTCAATAGTTGTTCACGGGCTGTTTTAACCCACCTTCAGTATAGCTTACGTAATAACAACTGTTGCTATTTTTACTTATAGTGTTGTAACTCATAACAACGACAGGGTATCATTACGAAAGGGCCCTTCCACACAGTAATATGGCCCTCATCGATAAGACATCAATAGGAAAACATGCGTGCAAAAAATGTATCAGCAATGTATCGAACAAATCTCAACTGATTCGAATATTTACCAATTAGTGCTCAGCACTAAGCGACGCAGGAACAGAACATTTTCTTAATGTTTAAGTTCTTACTAAAGGCAGACATGGACGTTTGATCAACTGATGAAATAAGAAATACACAAACAACTGGGACTTTATATAATTCCAAATATTAATCACACTGACATAGGGAGGTGGACTTAATTAAACCGATAAATCATCTAAAATTACTTAATAGATCTTAATCTCGAGTTGTTACGGGTAACCTGATAATGTCATACAGGTACAATATTACTTAAGCATCCATGATGTAATCGATTGTCAAAAGTTATGGTATGTACTTCATTTTAAAAAAGTATCGTAAATTCCGCGAACTTCAATACATACGTTTGATTGACAGACGACAAGGTTCAAATAATTTATCGCCTTGCATTTACGCCTTGCATGAACGATATGCCAAAGGTACAAGACTGAGACTTGAGAAAAAAGACTTACCTTGGTTCTTGATCCAAGCCAAGAGACAGCATGGTTATTTATCTCTTAAATTAACCAAATATATTTGTTCAGAAACCGTCCAAACATGATTTAAACACACTTTTGTGTAGCCTTCTTGATTTTTTTCAAACATTGGTATTACTTAAAAGCTATACAATCTCAACCTTAGTGAAGGATATTCCCTGCGTCACTCTTAAACAGTTAACATAATTTGATTGAACTACTTTCAATCGATTTTTGGAGTGAATTATCAGGTATAGCCTGTTTGACAATCTATCGATATCCCCCTACTTTTGCATGTCCCTGATAAGTCTACTTATAAAACTATTTCTGAATATATAACACACATTTTGTTGTCAAAAACTACAACCGTCTGGTAAATCCAAGAACTGGATAGAGAATGAGAAATTGCCGGATTTTATTACAAAAAACCGTTGTAGCCTGACACATTTACCTATCTGTGTAACTCATAATCAACATCGAAAGAAAATACCAAATAGCAAATAATAAATACAAAGTATCTTTATCATGTTGTTTACCTATTCAGCCTTTTGAAGGTGATGACATTACGCCCACAAGAAGATTAGAAACTGTCTCGTGTACTTACTAAAATCATTTTAGTCTGTTAGCGATATAAAATGCCAGTCTTTATTGAGTTCAGTAAGCGTGAAATTTACATAATGTTGATAGAATTCTATAACGTTATATGCTAAGCTTGATGGCGTCGTTGAAGAGTGGAACACTTGTTATTTAACAGCTACTGTATAAATACACTCTCCTTTAAATATAACATCAGAAAGCAAGCTTGTTTGGGGATTTGGCCGTTGTTGTGTTGTCGACCATGGTACACAAATGTGCTTTTGGTACAGTTGGTGGACATTAACTCAAATTAGAAACTCAACTTCATTGCGCCTTCATGAGCATCGGTGTCAGTCCACTAGTTAGAACCAGAGCAACACATTTAGTTGCTTTTATTGTGTTTTGTTTCAACGCGGCACAACATAGGTTTCATTACATATCAGGCGTATAGATAGCGATCAAGAGTATGCTCTAAAGAGTATATATGCGTCTGGTCTACACATCCAGTCTACCACACATCCCCCTTACCTCTAAGGTCACGGGTTCGATTTGCGCGGCAGTATGTGGTTTGGTATGCCTACAACCAGCGAAAAGTCGTGGCGTTTCTGGGCTGTATCCAGTTGTCCTCCCTCAATAATGCTGGCCAATAAATGATCAGTACTTGGCATTTGTTGATCTAACACCCGATAAACAAATAAATGAAATAAATTTTATTCTAAGAAGAAAGCGGTAATGTATTCACGAACTAGGTTATTTTTATTTAGTGTATTTGAGCTTCTCAAACGTGAGCTGCATCATACATACAGTACCAATCAACCATTGCTATTTTTAATTGATAAACAACAAGTTTCGTTTCTTTACCGGTTTTTTTTTTAATTTGCTACATATTTATCATGTACTTTCGATACCATGCACATGGTCATTACATTCTCTGGAAATGTCTGTAGGATATCCATAACGACTTGGTATTAAGATGTACTTTGAAACTTGTCTCTGGGAGTTTATCTATATACAACATGAGATAAGTTATCGGTTTTAATTAATCGACATCCCTATATTCCGTTTTTTAAATATATAAAATAAATATCCATATACGAATTGGTTTCGTCAAATTGGGGGCGTAAACTGGCTCATGTAAGTGCGAATTAAGGTGGCGATGCACTGATTACATTCACAATTCACAAAAGTAATTTATTTTTTCTTCAGGACTAAAAAAACCAAAGATTTCGAGTTGAAGAATGTTAAAGAAGAATCTAAATGCATTGAGAGTATGGGTTGTCAAGCCTTGAGCTAAGAACTGTAAATAACAAGTGATGCGGACAGTAAATAGTAAATACGACCTGCCACTAGTTGGTGTGAAAAGAATGTGAAGCGGCATAAATTACTGACTCTCAGGTGTGTTTACAGGTACTGTCATCAACACTAAACGTTAGCATGAGCATGTCTGACTCACCACTAACAATGTCAACCATTTCGGTGGCTTACATCAACCACTTCGGCTGAGCCTTTTGGTAACAATTTACGGGTTCCCTCAAGCCTCTGTAAGCTAGATTTAGTTATTTTCTAATTAATTTAGCGGTCCGATGTTTTCCGGGGCATTTTAGTTTATCCGTATTATACAAAGTTATCTTAAAAAACATCCCTTATAAGCGTAGTGAATGATAGATAAAAAACATTAATTATTTTGTAACACTTAATCTTGTCTCTCTTTCAATCTCGGTAATAGATCAACATATTTAAACATATATAGCTGTTGTATTTTAAGTATAACACTGCCTTCAAAAGTATATATTTTTTGTGTATTGCAGAATCGAATGAGGTGTAGATTTTATGTCCAATTAGCAACTAAAGGTTAATTGGTTAATTTCACTCGAAACTTTGAAGGTTAATTAAATGTTTTTAAAATAACAAACCATTCCCTTTCAAACAGACCATTTTGCCAGAATATTTGAATGAAACTGCAAGCGACTACGTGCGCGTTGGTTGTTTGATTTGGTTGATGCGAGTATTACGTGACAGCGTGCCAGTCCAATCTGTGAAGGAAAGATTGCTGACAACATACCAGACAATAGCAGACACTAAACATCGTGCAGTGCGGTAATAACTCTACATATGATACATGAAAACAGGGTGCCCATTGCCTTTTAATCCTGATAATCCCAGAGAAACAGATAACTCCCGATAAGAATAATGTCACCGACAACAAACCAAAATGTGTCGTCCGTATAAACTGTATATTAAATTCTTATGTTTTATTTTGCAATGACATAAAGCTAAGATCTACCAATAATTGAGTGAAGGAATAACTGAGTTTATAGACAAGTTGAAAAATATTTAATTTGCGAATTCTGAACATATGGACAACATTTGTAAATTACCTACATGAACGACAATTATAAGTAATTAAAACTTCCTTCTTCAACATATACCAAAGTTTGCAGGATCTTAGTCGTATCTGAAATTGACTTGTGTCGATTTAATCTAGTGTATGATTGATATTTTTAAGCTATTCTATCAATTTACATAAATGAGTAACTTTCGTACAAAAATGTTTGATTTGCGACTAGTTGCTTGAAGTAATCCTTGTACGTATAGATGGTACAAACAATGCACTAGCGGATAAAGTTTGACAGGTGTCAAATTGTCGTCTGTGTCTGCGCGCGACAGTCTCGTTCTTAAAAGTTCAAACATAAGGTGGATAAAAAGTTGAAGAGAGTTCCGGAAAAATGAGGTAAATTTTAAGAAAATGTCACAGAAACGATTACAAGCTGAAGAAGGGATGACTAAACACACATTCTTACCGCTTCGAGAATGCGTCTATAAATGTGAGGCTAGTTGGTCAGCACGCGCGGGACCGGAAGGAGTGGATATTGTCGCTTTTACCGGGGTCTGTTTGTCACATTAGAGGTAAGATTGTCGTCAGAATGGATAGCCAAGATTAACACTCTTATCTAACTCATATCATCAACCACGTGTCAAAAATACCACTATCTCTTTTAAACAGATGAATGAAAATAACAGGATAACCAGTCCTAGTTCAACCTTTTCTCGTGAGTCGTCTCAAGTAGGCGTATCGAGCAAGAAGGCCTGTATTTGACAAGTGTTTTGTTTTAGGTATATCATATATACATACGAATAATCATCTCATTAAGCTTAGTATATTGGAATATTGGAATCAAAACAATAAACAGGAAATAAAACAGAAAGACAAAAGCAAACCAAAAACAAGTTGTGTATTTCATTACTGGTATGTTTCATTTAAATTTCGTTTATTTTGATTGACCAACAAACTGAATGCTCAAAAATTGATATAAATTCATTAAACTCTATGAATATATATATATATTTTCTGGTGTCCAC
>JAQQZZ010117619.1:0-12078 GCA_030265115.1 Mopalia vespertina | reverse complement strand
TATTTAATCTGAGCAGCATTTATGAAAACTATTTAATCTGAGCAGCATTTATGAAAGCTATTTAATCTGAGCAGCATTTATGAAAGCTATTTAATCTGAGCAGCATACATGAAAACTATTTAATCTGAGCAGCAGTTATGAAAACTATTTAATCTGAGCAGCATTTATGAAAGCTATTTAATCTGAGCAGCATTTATGAAAACTATTTAATCTGAGCACCATCCATGAAAACTATTTAATCTGAGCAGCAGTTATGAAAACTATTTAATCTGAGCAGCATTTATGAAAGCTAGTTTTTCTTGAAATGACCGATTACTTAGTTCTTCTAGTAAGACAGCTTGAAACAAAAACACTAATTGAATTTACTGTAAAGAAAAATACGCCCAGCAAATTTAACATAACATGTACAGTATTTATAATTCTATAAATAGGATAATAATCCTAAAATTAAAACTTAAATAAGATGTACAGTTTGTATAGAGTGTATTTGTAACTTATAAATGACGATTGGTGGTGAATAAGTCAATACATTAAGTGAATAAGTGAACAAGAACAAAGCCAATACACTTTGATATGCAAAATGTACAGGTTTCGTGGACAATTGAGATAAAAAAAGCTTTCTCTGTTTTATTCAATTCTTTGACAATTGTGTCCTATGTTATTGAATGTATTAAACACATCATGTTGTTCGCATTTACTATGCCATTAAAAGTAGTCAAATTGTTGACTTGAGGTGTCCTAGTCCACTGTTTTCACAGGGAAAAAGTTTTCTAATGTGGAAACTTGTAAGCGTCACTGACAGAATCAATATGTGGAGTGGGAACCTTTGGACCTAATTGAGTTTGTATGGCACCTGTCCAGGAAACAGATCCCGCGATCAACCTTCTCTTAGCGCTTGTCAAAACCTGTGATATTTAATAATCAACCTTCTCTAAGTGCTTGTTAAAACCTGTGAGGGAAGCCAACCTCCCTGAAGTGCTTGTCAAAACCTGTGATGGAAGTCAACCTCCAAGTGCTTGTCAAAACCTGTGATGGAAGTCAACCTCATAGCGCTTGTCAAACTATGTGATGTTAATAAACCGTCTCGAGGTCCTTGTCAAAATAAGTGATGTTTAATAATCAACCTTCCTGAAGTGCTTGTCAAAACCCGTCCTGTTTAATAATTAACCTTCCCGAAATGCTTGTCACAACCTGTGATGTTAATCAACCTTCCCGAAGTGGTTGTCAAAACCCGTCAACCTTCTCGAATTCCTTGTCAATACATGTGATGTTAATCAACCTTTCCGAACTAGGCTACTAATCAAAACCTGTCATGTTTAATAATCAACCTTGTCGATGTGTTTGTCAACACTTGAGATGTAAATCAACATTCCCGAAGTGCTTGTCAAAACCCGTCATGTTTAATAATCAACATTCCCGAAGTGCTTGTCAAAACCCGTCATGTTTAATAATCAACATTCCCGAAGTGCTTGTCAAAATCCGTCATGTTTAATAATCAACATTCCCGAAGTGCTTGTCACTACCTGTTATGTAAATCAACCTTCCGAAGTGCTTGTCCAATTCTATGATGTAAATCAACCTTACCGAGTGCTTGTCCAATTCTATGATGTAAATCAACCTTACCGAGTGCTTGTCAAAACCACTGTATGTAAATCAACCTTCCCGAAGTGCGTGTGCACTTTATTCTGACCAATACAGGCGCTGATTTACAAAACTCAACATGATTTATGTATAGACTATTTCACAACACTGCTGCACCAAAGGTTTTTACCGTTGCTTCACGGTTTTTCACCTTCTTAAATTACCCAATCCAAGGCCAAGGGTTACATTTGATGGGATTTCTATGGATGTACTGCCTTGTGTGGTGAAGAATGCGAAACACAAAAAGGGCACAAGCGTTCAAGACAAATCAATGTCACAATTCACTAATTGACACGTAGTCTTTGTAAAACAAACTACAATTGTAGACTGAACCGTTAAATTGATGGGCGGTTAACACGGCGCTAAATGTTATATAACTTACTTGACGGCTACGTACCCCTCAATAAATGGTCACAATACCACACCAATTAACAACCAATAATCGACACAATCTCTACATTTTCTGTTATTTCAGTCTATTAGAGTTTCTAAGTGCTGCCTGTTATTCAAGGTTTATTTGTACAAAGCGCGGCACTTTCTAGTAATCGACAGTTTCCGGTGTTGGGGCAAGCGATATGACTTGCATGGTCAATACACGTGTCCGGCCATGTGAACTGAAAACTAAAGTCAATATATTTCTAAGCATTTATCACACTGACACGGAAATGTCGATTTAATTACAATCGATGAATCAACTCATTTTCTAGGTAAACTCCGAGAGACAAGTTTATAAATAGATCTTAATCTCTAGTTTTATGGGTAACCTACATACATCTCCAGAGGTGGTAATCACCATTTACATGATTTATAAAGTATTGATAAATAAGCAACAAACAAGATATTCGATATGTATTAGGAATAAATCAATCTGCAATATGAGTATAGGTTGACTTGGAGGACATGACAAACATGATAAGTGTGGTGAGTTATGTTGCCTGTATTAATGAGGAATGTAATTACAAGAAAATGAGTGGGATGCCGTCGCCATGTCTCTCGCGATATTTTGTACTTTGGTCAGTGACGTCAGTATATCACATATATTTACTAGTATTACACTTACAAAAAAGCTGGAGTTCATCATCACCTGATGCATAATGACAAATATCGTTTTATTACTCTTCCTAAAAGCTTTAATCTAGTCAGCTGTGGAGAAACAAAGGAACCCAAAGAAACTAAAATAACGATAAACGCATTAGTGTACTCTGTAAAGGAATTAATAGTTGGCTATTGACTATTTTTTCAAATCTATACACTTTAAATTAAACCACTTTATTGGAACCAACTGTACAAGTACTCCAAATTGTGATTAACGTACTTAAATACGTAGTACATAAATGCATTTCAGAGTGAATGGAGAAATAACAGGGTTGACATAAGGAATAATTGTGTCGACGTTATGACATGGGATGTGTACATAACAAGCATTAATTTGTGGATTTGAGGACATGAGTGATAACATTCGAGTTGCCTAATGCTGTTAAACATTAGTTATGCAAACGTTGGTTAAGCCTATATTTTATTGATTATCAGATAGTATTGCTGGTGTTCGGCGATTTTGACGACTCTAAAAGATATATCTTCACTTATGATATTGTTTATATAGTTTTCCCTTAGTGAAATAATGATTCGTTAAAACCTCCGTAATAATGGAAGCCGTATTTATCAATTTCTCTACCTTGCAAAGTATGAAGTAAACTGTTAAAAGTACTCTAGCACTCACTTCCATTCTTTGAAAGGCTTTGAAAGTCAATCCGGTAAAAAACAATATTTAGAAAAACAAATCAATGACAGTAAAATTATCAAGATATACACTGAGAACAATAGATGGCCTGATGCGTTTCGATGTGAAATTCACAACTAGCAAATCGTTTATAGTTATACCAAGTTTTTATTGCTAACTGGCACTGAATTAAACGAGTATTTTTGTTTTGTTGCCAGTACAGTAGAATATCAAATTCCTGTACCTCAAGATTTAAACAAATCAGCATATCTTGACGTATCTTTGTGGACTTTGTAGTATTCCACAGTGCTACCAGGTCTCACCAAGACTCAGGGTCGTGATGTAGATAACAATCATACGGAAAATCCCGATGACGATAACAATCATACGGAAAATCCTGATAGCTAAAACATTCATATACGGAAAATCCCGATAACGTTAACAATCATAAGGAAAATCCCAATGACGACAACATTCGTACGGAAAATCCTGATAGCTACAACATTCATACGGAAAATCCCAATAACGTTAACAATCTTGCGGAAAATCACGATAACGATTAAAATCTTACGGAAAATCCCGATAACGTTAACAATCATACCGAATATCCCGATGACGACAACATTCATACGGAAAATCCCGATGACGATAACAATCTTGCGGAAAATCCCGATAACGATAAAAATCTTACAGAAAATCTCGATGACGATAACTTTCACACGGAAAATATTAAACTCGCTGCAGAGTTAATGGTTGAACCTCTTGTACATATAGCAGCTTTGCCAGTTTCGTCTTGCGCAGTGTCAGAATTGCTTCAGAGGGCCAAAATCGCACACGTCGACAAATGTAGAAGCTTGTGTCTGTAAACGAAATACTCAGCGGATATGAGAAACGATCAGATAATAGCTAATGGTTTAATATCACACCATCGATACCGATTACACAGAAACCACTTTACTTTTCAAACTCCAGCTTCATTATATAATTAGCTTTAAGTAAGATAAATTATTCAGCACTGTCCCTTCTCTTGACTTGTCCAAAACTCGTCGATGTTGTTTATCTCTTTATTCTACTGTACAAGACTGAATACTATTCTTTTTAAAAACGGAAGCGTTGTTTTTAAAATATAATGTAACACAAATTGACAATTTTGTTATTCACCCGAGCCCCCCCCCCCCTCCCCCCCCCCATCGAGCCTTCAGTGTTTTTTGCGTCATCAACAAATATATACAGAATCCTAAAAGCTTGTGTAGCGTTGTATTTGGCGAAAGACTGAATCATGTCAAATTTCTTTATGAAACTTTGAGGATTGAAAGTTTGGTAAAAAATAATATTCAATCCTCCTTATTTATTCTGGTTAAATTTTAACATTGCCTGTGTCACCTGGGGCTCATATTGGCACTGGCGATCTGTTTCTGCTCCACCATTCGTATCAGACAATTGTTGGTTATTGTTATAAAAAAATCTGGACATAAGATAAATTACCATCACTAAACTGGCTCTCTGAAGAAGAGTTCGTTAGAGAACATTCGCTAAAGTTGCCTGTCGCCATTTTGAATTTCACGATCTAGCAAGCCTTTGTGTATCTCCGGTATGGATACATGCACAGACTGTTCCGAATGGAGTTTCTCTGCTTACTTCTCAACTCAAATGACTTATATGAAAAGTTTGTTAGTGAATAAAACAAATTCTAAGCATCTGAAAAATTCGGGATTTTGTTTACAGATAGTTAATAGTATTATCTTTGTAATTCAGTCACTTTAAATCTGATTTAAAACCCATTTTGAAAAACCTTTAAACTGTGCCAAAACGAATGTTTAATTAATGCTATTTGAGCGTCTCGGTGCCAAAGCTTCAGGAATATAGGTACTAGAAAACCGGTATTTTTCCCGACCATTCTGTTGCAATCCACTTGCCATTGAAATCCACACGTCTGTATATGGATTACGCAGAATGAATTAATGATGTTACATCGATTATTCGATAGAGTGGATTAGTGATGTAACATCTAGTATTCGATACAGTGGATTAGTGATGTAACATCTAAACAACGTAGTCCTTTCAAAACAAACCTACTACACGTCTCACGGGAAGTAGGGAATATCAGAGAGACAATCTTTAAAAGAAAATATAAGCAGAATTCAAATTGCATACAATCTGTATTGTCATACAAAGTACATACCCTTTTCTGAGGAGTTCGTTGGTTTTGCCAAAATAAACTATTGCTATAAGTAACATTTTTTAGTCAGTTGGGTTATAAGGACAAACCCCAAGTCACAAACGAAACGTTAACTAATTTGCAATACGACGTAAACGCTAATCTAGGGCCAATAGAATGCAGTTATAGCTTTTTCATGTAACTAAACAAGTGCCGAACTCGAATTCGAAGTTACGCTAGTCTACTGGGTGAAAAGATGAAAACTGGTTAAAGGCGGATACATATCGATATTCCATAATGTCGACCACATAGAACTGCAGATAGAAACCACTGTTGTGTAAGGCAGTGTATAGGAATTAAGTTGATAACCGAGCTTATACGGATTAACCAATCAACTTCCATCTAGATCTACACATTCTTTCTGATAATCTTTGCATATAGGGCAAGGTATAGTCCAAGCTAAAATGGATAGATAGGTTAGATAATACCTTCACAGCATTAAAAATTTCCGACCTCTGTCCAGTAAAAATAATGTTTAACTAAAGTTTGTTCAGGTAATTGTTTTTGTCAGTGGGTCACATTAAGATAAAGTTCGACTCAGCAACATAGAAAACTGCTTCCATTATTGGAATTTTTAGTATGACCTCCCGATGAATAAGCACACTTCGGACAATACTAATAACATTTTGTGATAAGGACTTGTTGAACTGGAATTGTAACCTTCATTCATTAGTCTATACGAGTCAGAAGGTAACATTGCTGAAAGATGGATACATCGAGGTGCAATGAGATATCATATTCAATTTGTTCTGAGTATTGTAAACTAGTACAAACACTATCTAACTTCGCTGTGACTGTGAGAAAGTTATAATAATACATTTTTTTAAATTTCATCTCGATGATCACGTACGACAATAAATAGGGAACTGGTGGCGAACTTCAGGTGAATAAGGAATTGGGAGCTAACTTCCGGTGAATAGGTAGCTATCTTACTCAACTAAATATGTGATAAAATGATCAAGAAAAGCTTATCGGTAATTTTCCAAAATCAATATGAGCAGCTCTTTTGTGAAGTGTGGGAATTATTAAAAGCGTTTGTAGATTTAAACTCGAAACTTGACCAATCGCCAACTTCCGCTACATACTAGAAAGGCCACCATAGGGTGTATTTGGATATCTGAGCTGAATATTTACGTCGTCTTTCAAAAGTCTAACAAACTCATGACCTTTATCAGATTGAATCTCTGTTTAAAGTTTGACATAAAGGTTTGAACTTGGTACAGGGCATTTCTGTAATGTGGTATACAGTAAAATTAAAACGATACCAACGATATGTCTCGAGTCTACCTCAGGATGGCGGGTCATGTTCTTTAATTTTAAAGAACACTTGATTCACACTTTTTGGGTCGTTTAGAAAGCTTTCTATTTCAGCAGGACCTCTTGGTATTCAGGAGATGTCCGCATACTGTGCGATATTCGTATCACAAATTACAGCTGTATACACCTGGATTATAGTGTCCTACAGCTGCAGATCATTGGAGCTCTTTTAAAAGAAATAAGCCAATTATTATTTTGTCATTTGACACTTTTAAAATATAGCCACATTTTTCCGTAAATGTAGCACAGACCAGAACTCCGTCAATTACCTCGGTAGACCAAACATGGTGACGCGCGCTTATTCCCAAGTTTCCGTCTACCTTACAAGTCAGACGGTACATGATAGTTACAAAAAATATGACACTGGCTGGTAATTAAGTGAGAACTAGTTCGCCATCTCGTTCTCTTTTGCCATGCAAACTGAAAGGAAAATATCGTTCAAGTCACCTTGTTCAGAAATATTCCAATCATTTTAGCATTAGACCGTTTGTTTATTTAAGTGGAGCACTTTTGATCAATGTATAACTTCCGGGGTAGGCAACAAGGGCATTGATTGGTCCACAGCTGTTTCCGGTGACTTCTTTTGTTGCTATTCACGGTTAAAACGGTACTAATCAACAACTCTCCGGAAAGTGCCACCAAGTGTTTTTTTTTTAGTGAATGCCATTACTGTCGGATGTTATTGCAAGAAAATTACAGTTATTTCGACACCCTGTCGCCAGGGTCTCATGCTATTGTCTTTTGACGACTTGCACACATTCACAGTAAGATAAACGCATAGACTGTCGCCATAACCACTTCGTAGAGGAGCCTGTGCCTTATATATAACCGATTACATATCCACTTTTATAACCTCCAAGCTGGAAGGAAGTTCCATTTATGAGAGGACCAAGGCCAAGAGTTAATTCATACACCACACGATCATCTACAATTTTTACTCTTTTAATGGAGAGTCCGGATAATATATATTGGCACAGTTCTTCATTGGAATATATACAACATTATTATACATGATTGACTTGATGAACATTTCGAAATGATTGAATCCGAAAACAAAAAAAAAACCCAACATAGTGAAATCAAAATGTTTCACCAAAACCGAGGAAACTGTGTTTCGTCATTTACATTGATAGCTTTTATTTTTTTTTGTACGAAACCATATTTATTTCTGTTCTAGCCGAGCTAACAATCGGGTTATATTTCCGTATTATACCATTACAAGAAAATAAAATAAAATAAAAAAGTTTAAATTCATTTCAACGAAGTAAGTAATAAAAATCAACTAAAAAGGACAAAACGAAATATAAAAAAATGAACCAAATGAGTTAGGTCCACAAAAGTACAACCGATAGAAAATAGCAAATTAAGTATGCATAATTTTACTATACATGAAAGGTAAATGGGTTTCCACACAAGCTAAACAAAAAATAGTATGTTGTAAACGATCAATGGTGTGCTGTTACTGATATGTTTAAAGGAAACAATAAGATCACAAGATACGGCGCCGTTGTCAAAGTACTTGAGATCAGACCAATTCTAAAAGTTATTACAATATCGCGATGGTAATTTTCCAGTTATTACATTTATACGCCCACGGACCAGCTAGATTTGACCATCTGCCATTTCTCGGCACATATGAAACAATCGCTGTTCACAAAGCTCTAATTAAAAGAAGGCGCCATGTTTTCACCACGTACGGTCTGTGGTCTTGATTCCTTTATATCTTACGTATATCGCAGATCCCTACCACAGATTTTCATCATTAGATAGTAAAGACGCGGCGGATGTCAACATATGCCTCTGGACGTTTGGTTTGACCGCAGTTACCACACACAGGATACACGCTATGTTAACAGATTATGAATAGGACAATTATGGATAGTATATGGCATGCAGGGCCGAGCCGACAAACGGCTTACAACATCTTTTAATACAATATGTCAGCGAACATGAGACACATCTCCTGCTGGGATCCCTCATCTCTCTTACTCTTATCTAAAAAAAATGGTATCACTTTGTATGATATAAATCTCATATCCAAGTAGAAAATCCTTACTTGATCCGCTGTTTTAAACCAGCAAATGATTGAGGCACGGTTTAAAATCTCAACCCAAGTGGTTGAATCTTTGCAGTTCATCGCCTCTTTACTAACATTGGTTAGTATAGAAAGCTAGGTTTAAACATGTAAGGCATTTAATTATATTTTATTTTGTGATATATATTTTATCACCCTCCTGACCCACTGCTTATCCATATGATTGACTAGTGGAACAGCACTCATGGTCATTGCTATACTATTTAGTATAGGCTATATGCATTCGTTCTAGTTTGCACCGTTCTCATACCTATCTGACTGAATTAGGGTAATGCCTCGTTCTCATACCTATCTGACTGAATTAGGGTAATGCCTCGTTCTCATACCTATCTGACTGAATTAGGTTAATGCCTCGTTCTCATACCTATCTGACTGAATTAGGTTAATGCCTCGTTCTCATACCTATCTGACTGAATTAGGGTAATGCCTCAAACCAGGTACAAGTTTCCAATATAGTAGACCATATTTACCTTCGTTAATTCCTTTACAACACCTGGGAGACTAATAACCGCTACCAATCCCAAAGGGACAGTATATACCACAAACAAAACTCGTAGGCCCAATATATTTCAGAAACAAGTTCTGGAGGTAAAAACAATAGCACAATTGTTACATTCGGAGATTGTATTTATTTTATGGAAGAAACAACTGAGGTATTACTTAACCTTTGTCATTTTTAACGTATAACTTTAACACTTGACGATTGCAATGCTCGACGAGTTGATCGTGAATGCGTTTCGTAAACAGCTGAATGAAGACGGCATACCATACATTCTCCAGTTCATGATACGGTCGTACTTCATGTTTTAGCTAAAGCAAAAAACAAACGAATGAAAAAAGAAAGAAATCCACAGCTCTTTTTTATTTAGCTGGTCGTTTATCCCTTTCGCTAATTGTTCAGAAGTAACTCAGTTTCAACAAACAGTTTTAATATGGCCGACTGATAAACAATAACACACACAATACTGTTTGTTTATTCGGGCAAACTTGTATAACCATGTGCATATATACGTGAGAGACAACCTGGTGGAAAGATAAACTGTCATCCAATCGGAACTGACTCGTCTAAACGCCGCTGATTATTTAATCACCGACACAACTGGTAGACCGCTCAGCGAAATACACCGTAAGAGTCACCTTCGGGCTTCAGTCTGTCGGTTTGACAAGTGCGTGTTTCTTGATAAAGTAGTCTAATACAAAGTATTACAGAAGACAGTGGGCTCTCGAGTGCAGTTCAACTAACCGAATTACCGGCAAGTAAATCTGATTTTAGGTGCCTCAACGAAACAATTGGAGACTTAACTGGGTTTCCGGGAGATTTATTGCTTTAAATCTTTCACAAATGGATCAACCTAGATTAAGTTGTTAATAGAGATTCCAAGGACGTCTAACTGATTTTCTATCAAACTTTTTATTGAACAACTTTTGCTAAGGAAATCCCTCCATTCCATGGTTTAGTACGGCGAGTGTTAGTTAAAATACCGCCGATAAACTGTTCCCTCAAAACGTGCAGCGCACAAGCCTTTATTTACGAAGTAATATATAATATTTAATAGGTAAACAAATCTATAGGTTTGGTTGTAACTAAACCTATAGTGTAAGGTATTTTGACAGCTATAACTTTAACACACTATTATATACATCATAGCCATCACAAACATTCTGCAAATAACATAATAAGCTTTCCGATCGTGGACGATGTTATTAGGGCATTACAGGGGTTTGCTTCATACCTGATATAGCTGACAGTTTTTCAGCATGCGGATGTCATAAAGTAATAAAGGTTCAAGGGCTTCAACTGATCACATTTTTAAAGGTTTTCCGTGCGTTTTGAAAAGTCTAATTCAGCATGATATGTTGGTTTTTTCTTCCGGGTAATTTGAGCGGACTGGACAATTGTTATGAACAACAAAAACAAAAACTGATTGAAAAACGATTATCAGAAAAGAAGAGATTGTACCAAAATGAAACGAAATCGCAAGGAATATGGCTAACCGCGCGACCTAACTGGCAGCCTCTGAATTAGCTCTAGTTACATAAATTTTATGTTTTGAATTTCTTTTATTCTGTGACATACATCTCCCCACATATTGATGGAAATTAATGCGCGATGGCCTGGCATAGCGTCTTTTCATTTATTTAATATATAAAATCGCCGTCTTTACTGGGTTAGAATTCGGGAGTCATTCTGCCGTGAGCTTGTAGCTCTGTTGGTAAAGTGTTGGACCTGTAACCCAAAGGTCCCAATTTCGATTCTCGGTGGAGGCAAACAAATTTTTCTCTTCTATTATTCAATATATATATACACAAGTGTGTTCATAATCTGCAGCTGTGGAACTTTCAACAGAAATGGTACTTTAAATGCTTTGAGTGACTTTAAGAAGGTGGTTGCTACAATAACATGGTCACACTACCAATGGACAATCCAGCCTGCACACCCTGTGCCGACATTCTCACCTCCCTCACGTCAAGGATTCACCTGCGAACCACGTGCGTAACAAACAAAAAACGTATATAAGCAAACACGGAAGCAGCCAATCAACAAGTAGTTAACCCATGTTATTAAATGACTGATAAGTGAAACAGAGTTTTCAGTGAAATACTGGATTAGTGTATGCATCCCTGCAGTATAATTAAATATATAAAACTGTTGACAAAGAGAGGAAGAAAACCAAACTTGCTCATGTACTAGCCGGATCCATCCAACTACGCAAACCATGCACGGATACATGCAGACAATCTTTTTGCAAATTGCACCCACCATGTTTAAGCTTTGACCATGAGTGAGTTAACATAATGACGTCGCTTTATCACCATGGCATCCACACTCGCGAGTATCTTTGTAAAATGTTTGTCTAGCAGTAGACAATATATTTGTTATATTTAGAACAGTTTAATAAATAGTTATCAGCATTTTCAAAATGATACGCACAGAAACTTATTACGGTATCTTTTTTATTTAAGAAAATCAGTTATATTTAAACTGGTTTTATTAAAAAGAATGTAATGTACTATAGTCTGTTTCTTTTATTTAGTCGCGTACGTTTAGTCTCCTGTAAAATCGCCTATTAGTGCTACTATTTTTTT
>JAQQZZ010117608.1:0-14827 GCA_030265115.1 Mopalia vespertina | reverse complement strand
AAGCGTCATATCTTTTCTGAGTTTCGTCAAGCTGTATGGCCATAGAGCTCAATTTACATTGCAGACTTTATAAACTTGTAATACTTCCTTATTGCATGGATTTGTATGAATAACTAACTAATTGTATCATAAAGTTAGTTACTGAGAATTTGGTTGCCTTTTATGGCAGGGTATTCTCACCTAGGTTGGCTGTCCTCCAAGGGGAACAGTTTGTGACAAGCCTGAAAGCAAATAAATAAACAGCTGCTGTTGATGTTTATACAAGCAAACACCTATGTTATTGCAGAGTTCCTTGAGCACAAATGTTGTAACTTTGTAAGGATGACTGCATATTGCCAGGAGAGTTTGTAGAATAGTTTCCCAGGTTCCTATCCCAAATTCTTTACTCCCTTTCAGCAAAGATATTACATGTATGTTAACAGTTATACATTGACATTAGTTTGGTCTTCTATTATATTAGGCACCCATATGTTTCCTGGATCCAAATTGACCCTAGAAACACCCGAATCAGCACAGATTTAGGGGTACATGTATTTATGTGTGTTTCATTATAAAGGTGTGATTGGTGATTACTATTTACATTTTTGAGTAAAATATATACAGTAATTATCTCCTCCCATCAACCCACAGAAATTAAAAAATTGTCATCAATTGCATTGGCCAGTCAAAGACAACATGATGACCAACAGGTAGAATATTTCACTGACGTTATGATCCATCTTGAGAATTCTATATATTGACCCTGTCTACGTGTACAATATACATTTACAGGGTTAAGACGAGAGAAATACACTGATGTTTTGAGATATCACACCCAGGGACATTTTTATTAAGCTAGACAGCTTTGTTTGGTTCTCAACCAAACTGAAGTTATAACAATATCATGATGTATTTGGGAAGAGCCAGAGAGTGCATCTAAAACTGCCAAGCAATTAAATATTATATATTATCTGTAATGGCAATATTTTTTATGTATTTGTGGCAGAACACCGGTTGTCTGGACCTCTGGGTATCCTTCAATGTTCTCCTCAAATAATTAAAAATATAAAATAAAATATCAGTCCATCACTTGTTGATATGATGACAAGAAAGAACCCGTGGTTAATGAAGACCGTAACATTATCTGTTAGATCGCGTTTGTAGCAGGTTGAATCTGCCTTGTGATTTTGTCTTTGGCTTGTTTACTACAGGTATGCATGCCCAGAAAACATTAAACAATGCTGTAGTTTTACCATTTCAATGTGCCTGTTTCAATTTTGTCTTGTTAGTTAAAAACTGAATAACAGTTGAGCCAAGAGCTTCACCTCAACATCATGCACATCTTATTAATTGTTCATAGACTAGATTGTTTTCAACCAAAGTCACTAGTATTCTTTAAGTAAGGTAATTTTTAAATTACATTGCAACACATAGGAGAGGGTTACTTTGTTACTTAGATGGTTCCACCTGAAGTAGTATAGTGATTTGTACACAGCTGTTCATTTATAATCTACTCAATACAGTGTGTTAAATTTGTCAAAACCTAGCCAAGGATTTCCAAGGGACTAATAATTGTTATAAAAGTCAGCTTGTTTGAAATCCATTGTTGTTAAAGTGTGTATTGATCCTTGTTTGTGTCTGGGAGGTTTCACTGAATGTCACATCTGGTGTTGACTATTAATGCTGCAGGACACACAAACCATATCTGAACTAGTGAATAACTTTCTGTCGATATGTTTTCCATGTGCATTGTTGTGTGTTGGATGATTATATAAAATTAGAAAAGTAGCAGACCTGTGCATTACATGTATCAGCCTTACAATTGTACCCCAAACTCCTGTCAAGTTCAATGCTTTAGAGAAAGAGGCTAGCTAGCCTAAGTGTTGTAACTGGCCTGCATCACATTTTTAAATTTCAAAACATTTTATATTAGCTTTGTTGAACAGCACAAATTACTTTAGCTCTGAAGACATTAGATTAGTACTGCCCCTGAAAGGTACACCCTCTGGCATTGGGAAGAAAAAATAATTAACACAAAATCTTTGGTCCTTTGCAAGGTCCTTTGTTTAGCCAACATAAATTCTAACTTCTTAAAATCACTCCCTACTTTAAAAGGCACAAGATTTCAGCTGACTCTATAATTCTCTATTTGTTGCCACATACTGAAAGGGTATTTTTTAATGTCTGACACTGCTGTCATACAATTACATGTGATATCAAACTTATCACATACATGATCTGTTATAACAAAATAAATAAATGCCAATAGGGAAAATGGAAACCAAACAAAATGAAAAAAAAAAGACACATATAAATTTATATGTCCTGTAATTCATGTTGATATATGTGCAAGCACTTAGTTTATCCTTGTCATAGAATATCCCATTTATAACAAATTCTGGAATATTATAACACAAGTATAAATACAGAGTGACAAGAACAAAAGTTCATGCTATAAAGTGTCTGCTATAACGCCCAGTGTGTGTATTTAACTGAATATCTCAGTCTGATTAAAATCAGATTTTGTTTTCACTAGATGTAGATCTAGCTGACCAATCACAGGCAGAGGAGTTTGAAAACTGTGGCAAGGTTCCTATACCAAATTTATCAGACCTCTGACCATAATCTGAGTTCTGTACCCCCCTTTCCACTTGATTTAAATGCATTTATTGTTAAAATAGTAATCCATTGACATTAATTTGCACTTAAAATGTTTTGGGTAGGGCAGGTTCGGCAATATTCATGGCACTAGAAATTTCACTGAGGCCATCCACAATTATATAAATAGATTATAAAAAAGTGGGTAGGTAGATAGGTAGTTAGGGATAATTATATTTTTAAAATTATTTATACACCAATGAAATTCCAGGATTTTCTTCATGCATATAAGTGATACATGTCTTTCACTGCTTTCACTCTCTGAACTTTGACCCTGCCGGGACTACATTACTTTTTTAAGTCCCTCTAGACTACACATTCTAGTTGGACAGATTAAATGAAGTACTTCAGCGTAGATTGCGCTGCACCAAACACGGATATAGTGAAATTGACCAGGTAAATTGATTTCCGAGAAAATGTTGATACCTTAAATGCAACAAAACAGCCATGCTGCCTTTAAACTATTGAGTGTCAACAGCCTCATGCTCTAGCAAAATCAAATCATGCCTACGCAATTTTTTAGTCAAAAATAGTTCTTCTTAGAGGGACAGTCGGACAGATAAATATTATGGCAATAGTAATTGAAATTTTAATCTTGTAAGGTAGCAAAAAACTGATGTGTTTTTTATGTATACAACATTGATAAATTATGGTTTTATTTCATTCAGGCATAGGAATATTGAAGGGATTACACAGTTCCATTCTGACATTTGCGAGATTACAGCTGATTAGTGAATTTGACATAGATTTTGATTTTATAGTTGATACAAATAATAAATAGAATATTATTATATAAATACCATAAATATTGCTCTCGTGAATTTGTAGAAAGAATAACCAGGGAAACTAACCAATCGACGCATCACGAATTGCGGGTTATCTCTTTTCACCATTCACCCGAGCAATATTTATGGTATTCAAATTTCACTGTGTAATATTCTCTATTTATATTAGTTCATGCTGTTGGCTACATGTACCTCACTCATTTAATGGCAGTGTATTCATTGAAAAAACAACATAAGCCATCCTTTTTTGGTGAGGAGATTTTTCTTTTCCTAATTCATGAAAAGTAGTTCCCTATTTTCAGAAAAACTGCAATTAAAAAAAAAATGACCATTCTTTTTGTTTTTTGTTATGTTGAATATTTTGGGTAAGTAGGGTTATGGGAAACAAATAAATGATTACGAATGGCCTGACAAAGGTGCTTCTCAACCTTTGGTATTAACACTAATAGGGAATTCCCCTAGTATTGAGAAAGCTTACATTATTAAATGTACCTTAGTTTACCACATTGCAGTCTTTTGTATCTGTCTATATAATTGGACGATTCAATGTGCCTTCCGCAAAGCACAGTACACTTCACATTAATTTACATATACATGCATACCAGCAAATTTAGATATGATTTTAATCAGATTGTCATTGATTTATAACTAAAAGCATCCTGCTTCCTGGTGCTATCATCAATGTGAACTTACAGAGAAGGACATGTACTCAAATCACTCTCATAAAATCTAGTGGACAAGGTGTAAAATATACCTGACCTGGCCCAATGGCACTTCCATTAACATATTTAATTACTGCCTGCAGTTGGATGTAGCTTGTTGTTGTCCTTGTGCCCACAGTATAGTGGTTTCCTTCAACCATTGAGCTGACAGGCTGTCATTAATATCGAAAGAAATAACATTAAATACGGTGTAGAACCCCAATCAAATAAACACATAAAATGAAGTTAAGTTTATACATGTATAGGTAAGCTTTTAATTACAGTATGTATGCAAGTAGCTTGTTAAGACACTACTGACTACTAAAGTATAATAGTATTGTAATATAAAGTGAATGATGCAATGTTCAAACTTCAACAAGGTAATAGCTTCTATAAATACATTTCACTTCTTTGAATTTAGGAATATATTAATGTTGACGCACTGATTGAACTACATCTAAGGCAGTTCAAGGGCATGCAAGGGCATTGGGTGATAAAAGAACATTTTCACCTGTATAAATAACAGCTCAATACATAGACTGTTTTGTGACATTTTGGAACCACTTGCATAAGAAGTCTTAGTGTTGACTTTCTATTTTGTGTGAAGAATTGTCAGTTTATGATATGACATAACATGTTCTAATAATTCTCTGGCTACAATGTACATGACAGCCTACCTCTAAGTTATGCCTTGATCAAGTTGAAAGGTAAATGATTGACTATTTCTTTAAATTACAGTTCTAATTGCATATTCCTTCTTTCATTATATACATGTATGTACTAGTAGTTCAGTTTCAAATTTTGTAACTGAAAATAAATTAGTGTTTTGTTTAGTTAACTTACATTTTTATCCCCACTGCAGCAAGCACATGTATAAAGTCTGTAGTATGATCATAATCATATAAACTCTCACCCTCAAATGTTAGATATTTTACATTCTTTTTAATATTTCAAATTAAAAAATACTCTTAATTTTAATCAGAAAATCCAACCGATTTGATTTGAAACAGTGTTGTTTATATTACATTTTAACTGTGTTCTCTGCTTTCATTCTTCCTTGTACCTTAATCTTACTTTGTGAACTGCACACCTCGGCCACTATTATACCTTCAATGTTGATTTTTAGCATGATTTATCTCAGCACAGACATAGAACTAAAAAAAAGTCATTCAGATTTTAATATTTTTTTCGTTGTTGAGATTTATTTATAAATGAGAAGTTAAAATTTCACTATTTTTACTCAATTTTTATTTAAGGTCTTTGACTCAAAATGAACCAATTTTTTTTTTATCGCATAGATTAAAAGTTAGGTACTTTTTTTTTTTTTTCACCAACATATAGTTTGAATACTAGTATTCAAACTATATGTTGGTGAATACTAGAATGGTGAGTACTAGAATACTAGTATTCAAACTATATGTTGGTGAAAAAAAAAAATTCAAAATTCTATTTACAAACAGTTAAATTGGAGCCTATAATTTATTTTCCCATGATCAGATATTCAAGTCGCAAAACTTTAAATGCCCATTACTTGCACTTCAGTTTTGAGCAGACTCTACATTTTCCATGGCGTATTTCTAGAGAACTATTCATGTTAGGAACTTCAAATTTGTACCAGTGTAAAGAGTACTATACGATCAAGAATGGTACATGTAAACCGTTTTAACATTGCCCCACTTTTAAGAAGGTCGTCTTTAATTTTTTTAAAATATTTTCTGAAAGTTGTATTTGACATTTTTATAAGACTTTCCAAGGTGGGATAGACAAAAAAATCCACTGGGATAGTTCTAATCAAAATTTCCAAAAAATGATGCAACGTTTACTAGTTCAAGGACTATTCTACTCGGTCAACTAATTTATTGAGTCTCATCGTTATTGCACTTTGAGAAATAAACCATGAAAAATGCAGTCTATTTTTTTCTGTTTACATTTACTCATTTTGCAATATTTTATAAAATAATAATTGGATTTTAATCATATTCACATATAAGTAATCCTGGGTATTTAAGCTTTCCAAAAATATATACATATATATATGGTACAGATTTATATTTTTCTGCATAAGAGACTAAATACAACAGGTGTAACCTGTTCAGAAAATCAACCAAGGGGTCCAGCAAGACGTTAACCTTGGATTAACACAATATTAAAAAAAAAAATAGGACAGATAAGGAAAAACTGAATAACCATTTTTGCTTAAAATAATTTAGTTTATGTTGATGTTGATGTAATAAAAGTTTTCTATATAAAGCTTACATTAAAAAAGAAGTAGCAATGTGCAAAAAAATTAAAAGACAATTCAAAATATACATTAATATATCTTTCAAATTCCATATAGTTAAGAAGTGAAATGGTGATGGCTAGATTATCCTAAACACATGGGTTACTGCAGTGCAAAGAGGTGATAATCTATAAATCCCCACCAAAACTCTCTGTTACATATTTACAGACAAACCAGATTAAGAAGTACTGTATACACGTGTTACGTTGTATTCTGTTTTGCTATTATACTCATAATGTCATACCAACTGGTTTTCAACAAGCCCCCTACCCCACTTGTATGTTGTATAAAAGTTTGAACACTTTACCACATGAGATTATCTTTATTAAAAAATATTTCCTTATATTTTGATTCTTCTATTTTTTTTGTAAGAAATTAATTATGAAATGCAGGACTTTATATTTTTCCATTGTGCTCTCAACCATCATGATATAAGCTCAACTGGCATACATGTAATATTGACTCAGGGTTTAGCTCGACAGCTCTGCTAATAATTCGATACTCATCATCATGTTTTACTGTGAATGTTTGTTTAGGATGACTGAGTTTTTCAATATTATTCATCTAAACAGTTTTACTTAGTTTATAGATACATGTATCTGGGCTTTCAGCAGACATGCTAGAGCTCTGGAAACAGTAAGGCAGCTTGTTCCATTAAAATTCTTTTCTAAATTCTCAACCATTTCATGTGTTAAGCTCTATGGTTTACATATGATCAGTGTTGTTACTGGTACATGTAAGAACATGACTGTCTATTGAATTATTTAATAACTGGTTGATTTCTCTGACATCTACAGCCTACATGTAGCGAGTTAAACAAGGAGGGAGCCATTCCATCAACCAATCAATCAGTCAGTCAAGCAATCAATTGGTTCAATCATTCAATCAATGGTGACAGCAACCAATAGCAGTAAACCTATAGAATAAAATATAACATTTTATTATAAATCTTAACTGACAACTGACATCTTCTTTGTATAAGCATTTAAGGTTGAAACAAAAATGCCTTTAATATTTCATTACAATTGTCTTCTCTGCAATCATGAACCTTGAATTGTAAACTTCAATGAGGGAATTGTGTGAAGTGGACACCTGGCTGGTGGTCAGGGGTAGAATTTGAAAGAAAAAGTAGGGTGCACACTGTGCACCCACAATTTTGAATTGGGTACACAGGAAATGTGTTAGGTGCACAGTTTTTATTGACACTATGGTTTGTATTAAGAAAATGAACTAGCCAATCTACAGGTAATACGTTAACTATATATAAAAAAAACAAATGAAACTGAACAGAAATGTTTGCCATATGATGAACTTCCTTTATGTTAAAATGTCAGACAATCAATTGGTACTCAATTGTAACTTTGATAACTCAAGGGTAGCAAATATATTTTTGTTAACCATAAGCAATCGCAAATTGTTTCCATGAATTTAGCTTGAGTTCCCTGTTGACGATATGGGTATGATATTTTGGGTGCACTGCATGCATCCATATTTTAAGATTGGATGCACAAAGCAAAATCTGGGTGCACCAGTCAGGGGCTTTAATAGCCAGAAATCAAAAGTAGGGTGTCCAAATTGGTCATTTTGCTTCACATTTAAAATAACTGGGTGTCCAATTTTGACAGTTTTCCTATCTCATGAATGTTAAAGTTTCTTAAAACAGGGTGTCCAAGTGAGACAAATGTTCACTTCAGGGTGTCCATTTGGACAGTTGGACGGGTGTCTGCCTAACCCCTTGGCACCAGTGCACCTATGCACCCATAAATTCGAACCCTGCTGGTGGTTATGGTTTCATTGAGGAACATACACTGTATATACCTTCATTTGGAATATAATACATGTACTTACTATACTCCAGTGTAAATGTAATAAAATCATACATTGTACATTTATGATTTATTTTTTTTTATAGGTCCTACATGTATTAATTCCAATAAATTTATTCTTGTATGTGCTTGTTCTTTTCCTGCATGATTTACCTCTTGTAGCTAGTTTTGCTTTTCTTTTGTAACCTTCTTGGCTTGACTATAATTTCTTGCATGTGAAAATGCTTATGGCTTGGTAATGGTGCATGTACTGCTTGTTAATGCTGGATAAAAGTGTGAATAGCTATTGTGGCACTATGCACATACATTTGTGTATTCATGGAATGGTGACTGTATATTATAGTTATTGGTGATTGACTTATAACACACACTTTTCTCCTCAGAGGTCTGGTATATTTCACCCCATGTCATGATTTACCTCCCCTCTCTCTCTGATTTTTTCTGGGACAGGATTTGGTTATACCCACCCCTTGCTACCCTCCTTCAGGCTGTGAGATACATGGATTGTATTCCTCTTTTACTTGAGGGTCACCTTGCTGGGATCAATATGGGTGGCTAGTACATCTTCCTTATAGCTACATCTCCGTGCATTTGGTCAGCCGGTCTTCCCAGGCAGTGACCGGGCGGCTGGTAAGGGCATGGAGTGGCGGAACTGGTACCTCAGCCCGTCGCCCGGTGGGGAAAGAAAAGATGGGCTTAACCCCACCCAGTTTACATGGGACCCACTACCAGGACTGTATGACCGACTCAGTGAGTTTACACGGCATATTCCATGGAAACGTCGACTTATTCTTCATCTTTGTTTCCGAGGCACTAGGATTAAAATTGACTTGGGAGATGGTAAGTCAGTAAATGTAGAATAGATAATAAATTCATCAGATATTAAGTGATAGCATGTTATGTAAGAGAAAAATTTGAAGGCAGTTAATGAGGACCTACAGAATCTTTGTATGGAGGCAATGCTTTTCATAATTAAAACTGAGTATTTGGCAAATACATGAGGCATATATGTTCATAATTACTGGATATGTTGTTTATTATGCTTTGGAATGACAGGAATGTTGATACTGTATATAAATAGGCCAGCTGATGGCACCCAAATACCAGCAGTAATTTCCCATTTCATCTTTACACTGACATAATCAATATTTATATGTTTAGCACATATATACTACATGTACATGTACAAGTAACAAATCAGTACGTTAAAATTGATTTGTTTTCCAGTTAAAAGATATGTGTTTTCCCACCAGTCTGTATGCTGTTGCATTGTTAAACTTGGACGTGTTACTTGAAATAATATATAGGCTGGTAAATTCATTGCTTTATTGATGACTAGGAAACAATTAAATGTCTGTTCAGAATAAGAATGGGATGCAATTGTACATTGCAATGTCAGATATTAAAACGTCCTAATATCTGAGGTAAATGGTTTTATATTGTTGTAAAGTTGTACAACATCAACCTCCTAACATGTTCAGGCCTGTGCTGTTGGGGAGAACCGACTGAACAGGGTCTTGCCATGGTTATCAGGCCTGTGCTGTTGGGGAGAACGGACCGAATGGGGTCTTCCCATGGTTATCAGGCTTGTGTTGTTGGGAAGAACCGACTGAACAGGGTCTTCCCATGGTTATCAGGCCTGTGTTGTTTGGGAGAACGGACCGAATGGGGTCTTCCCCATGGTTATCAGACTTGTGCTGTTGGGTAGAACGGACTGAACAGGGTCTTCCCATGGTTATTAGGCCTGTGCTGTTGGGGAGAACGGACCGAATGGGGTCTTCCCATTGTTATCAAGCCTGTGCTGTTGGGAAGAACCGACTGAACAGGGTCTTCCCATGGTCACAGTCCTGTGCTGTTGCGGAGAATGGACTGAACGGGGTCTTTCCATAGTTATCAGGACAGAACTGTTGGGGAGAACAGACCGAACGGGGTATTCCCATGGTTGTCAGGCCTGTGCTGTTGGAGAGAACAGACCAAATGGGGTCTTCCCATGGTTATCAGGCCTGTGCTGTTGGAGAGAATGGACCGAATGGGGTCTTCCCATGGTTATGGAAACTGATTTTAGGAGGAGTGACTTATATATGGGTTTCCCAAATTGTTTGCATTATTCGTCAAAATTTGAATTTTGCTCAATTTTGTTAACCCGATTCAGGGGTTCATAGACGTCCAAATATTGAGTTTTTTACTGAACAAAATTCAGTTGTTTTTAAAGGTCATATTGAATTTTTTTCATTTTTGAATCCCCAACTATTTAGTTTTATCATACTTGAACATTAGAAATGGAGTCTGAATTGAGTTTTTAAAAAATGGCATCTCAATTTGAGTTCATTCAACAGCTTAACTACCCATTTAGGGTAGTTAAACTGGACTTCTATGAACCCCTGCGATTATAAATAAAGTTTGTATTTGTATTATAAAGCAATTTTGCTTTATTTTTCATAACTGCATATTTACATACATGTATTTAAAAAAATCAGCAAAGCAGTGGCAAATAGAAAAGATTATGCACAGGCCTGCATGTTCGAATGAAAAAATATAGGCTTCTTGGTTTATTCTGTGTCCAGTACAAGCATGTACTTGTACAATGTAGCACCCACAGTGACACACGTTTACATCACAATGCAAATGTACATAAAGACAGCCTGGGTAAAAGAACTGCAAAGAAAAGTTTTTTCTGAAATACAATCATCATTTTGGAGCTTTTATAGCAAACAATGATTTTGTGCATTACTAAAAGTAAAATATAACCGAGTTATACCCCCTGGGTGGTGTTTTGTGTTCAGGTGTGGGGTTATGATGTTTTGTTTGCCCATGCTGGTGAGGTTGGCAGACAACAACATCACCTTAAATTTTGTTAATGATTAATTGTTGCATTTTGTCTTATTTTGAAAATATTGTAGCATCGAAACAAACGGTCAGTCAATCCTGTGTTCAGAATGATGAGTAGCTTACATGATACAGTAACATTTTAAAATTAGGCCCACTGTCATGGCCTAGTGGTTAGTGTGTGGCTGCGCTTACTAATCCTACTTCGATGTACTGTTCACACAATCGAGTCCATCAGGTATATGATCGCTCTGCCATACCTGTGGACAAACACTTGTTTGTTGACAATCTTTGTGGACAAAAACCAAACTCACAAAATAGCCCCAAAGAAGCTACCATATTGAATAGCCTTAAAATCTAAGGAAGAACATTACCCTGGGTCTTAGGAGGATATAAGTGAAATACCCTTGACTACATCATTAAAGTCCAATCAAATAAACAAATATGATAAAATTTGATGAATTTAACATTAATCTCCCATAAAGAATCCTTATTAAATCTTTTGGCAAACCTACTTGATTAAGTACAGTAAAGTAAATGTATTACAAAGTTCAAAGTGTAACTCTGAACAATGTATTAATGAAAACCAAGACTTCCAAAATTAGGAACGATTTTCTGAGGTTGTTACCTGAAGAGTTGAACATACCTGTAGCTATACCTGTACACTACAGCCAGATTCTAATTATATGTTCTCTGTGGCAAGTCCCTCTAAGCACAAAAAGTTCTGTGCATATATAAACGAGATGATGTCTGTAGAGATAGGGGGTATGGCCGGGTCCCTGTATTATATTCATGTACACATACTATACATGTAGCCAAAATAAGGTTTGTTTTTTAATTAAGGTTTTGGCCAAGCTTTTTGTTGCACATGATTAATGACGTGCCATATTCTCTTGATAGTACAAGTAAGTCTACATGTCTACAATGGAACATTTTACAACTATAACATCTTTCAGAATGGAATATCATGATTTGTCAGCCCCCAGACACTTTCAAACTGAAAGCTTATATCAATTGTCAACACAATGCTTTTCTCAAACATACAGTATTTGTTATACCGGATGTACTCATCCCAATTTTGTTCAGTGGTAAACATAAGATACATGTAGGTACATGTACATGTAGATTTAAAACAATGAAACAAGTGGTGTACATGATTTCCATGTGAGGGGTTTTGATGTCATACTTTGTGATGGCTTTTAGGTGATTAAGTGGGAGATAACTTTTAGGGGGAGCAAAATAATTATAGCACTCCTTGCTCCACTCTATAACATTACAATTGTTACACCTCATCAACACAAAAGTAGTTTTTTTATGTGTCACATGTAATATTTTTTAACAAGCAGAATGGTTGGACATTAATGTGTATTAATATTAAGAAGTTCCGCATTGTAGCAAACTTTTAAGTTCATTTTAAAACAGAAAAAATTCTGTAAAATGTAATTTACTCATTTAATTCAATTTCTATTAGATCATAGTACAGTGTAGAGATATATATAATGTACATGCTCATGACACAGAGTTATTCAATAGTTAGAACAGCAAGCAGGCAGGTTCTTGGCCTTCAAATCATTGATTATTTCCCCTGGTAATTGGCCATCACACAAAGCTGTGTAGGGCATGCTTGAGCTACAGCCACTATAAATAACTTCACCCCATGTCTGCATGCACATACATAGGGATGTCCTACGTGTCTGTCAGTTTCACCAGCTGGTCAAACATGTTGAAATGGGAAAATGATGTCTACAGCTGTATGTTTTGAATCTTCCACAAATAGGCATATCCACTAAAGGCTGCAACAGACAACATTAAAAAAATGTGTACATTCTTCTATAAAAGTGGCAACTTTAATTCTGATAGTCCAGGAATTATAACAATTTGCTGAATGATCTTTAAAAGCAGCCAGATGGTTACTTGTACTTAAATTGGGTCCATGCAATCACTGGTCCTAGTACAACTGCATTCGGTAAAACAAAAACAAAGGATTCCAGATTTGAAAAAGGCATATTAAGGCAAAGCTGTATTATTTGTTAGCAGGAAGCAGGCATGTCTCTGTCTGTCTGGCTATTTATAGACCTTAATGCTGCCTAATATTTACATATCTTGAGCTGCTGTATAAAAACAGAGACAAGCAAGTCGTTACCTCTGATACATGTGTACCAGCATTCAGAAAATATAACTGCAACAGCAAACTGAGATAACATAAACTCAGATAAATGTATGACATACATGTAGTTAGATGTTTGAGTGATTTGAATTTACAATCTGCCACAGCCATTTCTGATTTTGCTGCTGTATTGCTGATTATGAGATACATGTGTAATCTGAAAGACAATTGAGTAGCCCTTGATGTTTATAATGTTTTCAAAACAATCCATGTTTAATGGGAATTAAATTTGCCATGTAGTATCTACCTTGTGTGTCTGGTATTTATATACAGGCAGCCTGCTACATGTAGTATCTACCTTATGTGTCTGGTATTCATATACAGGCAGCCTGCTGCATGTAGTATCTAGCTTATGTATCGGGTATTTATATACAGGCAGCCTGCTACATGTAGTATCTAGCTTATGTGTCGGGTATTATACAGGCAGCCTGCTACATGAAGTATCTACCTTATGTGTCAGGTATTATACACACAGCCTGCTACACATGTAGTATCTACCTTATGTTTCAGGTATTATACAGGCAGCCTGCTACATGTAGTATCTACCTTATGTGTCTGGTATTATACAGGCAGTCTGCTACATGTAGTATCTGCCTTATGTGTCAGGTATTATACAGGCAGCCTGCTACATGTAGTATCTACATGTACCTTATGTGTCTGGTATTATACAGGCAGCCTGCTACATGTAGTATCTACCTTATGTGTCAGGTAGTATACAGGCAGCCTGCTACATGTAGTATCTGCCTTATACATGTATGTGTCTGGTATTATACAGGCAGCCTTCTACATCTAGTATCTACGTTATGTGTCAGGTATTATACAGGCAGCCTGCTACATGTAGTATCTACCTTATGAGTCTGGTATTATACAGGCAGCCTGCTACATGTAGTATCTACCTTATGTGTCTGGTATTAAATACAGGCAGCCTGCTACATGTGGTATCTACCTTGTGTGTCAGGTATTATACAGGCAGCCTGCTACATGTAGTATCTACTTTATGTGTCTGGTATTATACAGGCAGCCTGCCACATGTAGTATCTACCTTATGTGTCTGGTATTATACAGGCAGCCTGCTACATGTACATGTAGCATCTACCTTATGTGTCTGGTATTATACAGGCAGCCTGCTACATGTAGTATCTACCTTATACATCTATGTTTGGTTTTATACAGGTAGTTGGCTACATGTAGTATCTACCTTATGTGTCTGGTATTATACAGGCAGCCTGCTACATGTAGTATCTACCTTGTGTGTCTGGTATTATACAGGCAGCCTGCTGCATGTAGACTAGTATCTACTTTATATGTGTCAGGTATTATACAGGCAGCCTGCTACAGATATTATCTTCCTTATGTGTCAGGTATTATACAGGCAGCGTACTACATGTGGTATCTACCTTATGTGTCAGGTATTATACAGGCAGTCTGCTACATGTAGTATCTACCTTATGTGTCAGGTATTATGCAGGCAGCCTTCTACATGTTGTATCTACCTTATGTGTCTGGTATTATACAGGAAGCCTGCTACATGTATTATCTACCTTATATGTGTCGGGTAGTATACAGGCAGCCTGCTACATGTAGTATCTACCGTATGTGTCTGG
>JAQQZZ010117587.1:0-14828 GCA_030265115.1 Mopalia vespertina | reverse complement strand
ACAGGCGGACTCGATCTCGTGAACGGTACATCGAAGTAGGCTCCGAAAGCGCACTCGCTAACCACTAAGCCACGGCCGTGGGCCCTACTACAATAGTAAAATGCGACACTAACACACCCAAACCATGGGATTGTTTGTTTGATGGAATGTCCACTTCATACTGTTGCTTGCTAAAATTTGGTGGAAAACCGAGAGGAAACATCATAAAATCACCCCCTTTATTGCCAGAGCTACATCGGTACATCAAAGTAAGATTAGTAAGCAGACATGCTTAGTACTAAGCCATGGCCCGGGCTCCAAAACATTTAAAGCATCAGCTTTGTGCCTAGTAAAAGACAGTATATTTATACTTGAAACATAATGCCCTTTAATAGCTAGCTGACTTGTTTCTTGGTTTTTATAATTGGGGTTTAATGTTGTACTCAATGGTATTTCACTTATATTCAGATGGATTGTCCACTTTTCATTGTGCCTCATTTACATATGGTAGAAAACTGAGAAAAAAACTTTTAATAACCACCACATGATAACTGGAACCACATCATGTGACACACTAATATACCTGAGGTTGCACCTGTGTGCGGTACATAGAAGTAGAATGAGTAAGCGGCGGCCAACCACCACAGCTCTGCCTTGAGAGAGACTTATCTAAGGTGACTTACCTTTGGATGTGTGAATGGACAGTTCATGTTGGTACATTTTGGGAAGAAGCGACAGTTGGGTTTAGCGGCTGCCAGAGTTGGTCGTGTTGGTCGGGGAGTGGGTACGGAGTAAAGAAGAGCAGCAGCTGATGGAGCAGGTATAGGAATATCTGAAGACAAATCAGATGTATTAACAAAGCAAATTCTCTACACTTTGGAATTACTTAGAACAAAAACAGTGTGAATCAGATTCACATAACATGAACATCCTCTGTAATGTACTGGGGCCGAGGCTATAAAATTCGTTGGCCCATTTTCATAAAATTTAAGAATTTTTAAAGTTAAGAAAAACTTTTTAAGAAGTTTTCAAACATCCCTTTAACTACATAAACACAAATTTTCAAAATTAAAATTGAATTTTTCCAGATGTTTAGTTTTTCACATCTAATTTTTTTTTTCAATGGGAAATGAAATGCTGAAATTTGACAAGATAATTCTTAACTTTAAGAAATATTTAAGAAGCTTTATGAATACGACTCTTGCGTATACTGTCATGCTCAAGCGAGTCGCATCAGGGTATGTTTTACGTTTAGCAAAAATCATACCGATTATGAATAGAGTTGCTTCAAGATTTTGATAGCTAGCATTTGTTTTTGCATACATTTTTCAATTCAATTTGCCCAATGGGAAAAAAGAAACCACCAACGACGTAACCGGCTACACACATTGACCAGCCAGTCACAAGAAGCTACATAACGACATCATACACAAATCAGCTTTGTGTTGGCAACACGAGTTGTTTGTTTGTTTGATTGATTGGGGTTTAACATCATACTCAAGGGTATTTCATTAACACGACTATGGATTGTCCACTTCACAATGTTTCTTGCCTAATTCGTTGTTAAACTGAGAGGAAACCTTGCAAAAACCAGCCCCGCATTTGCTGGAGCCACATCGTGGGAATTCTGATGGTCGACAGATGGACTAATAGGATTAGTAAGCGGACAATCTTGCCACTAAGCCAAGGCCATGGGTAAATGAAGTGTTCAAATAGAACCAGCTATACTTACACTGAGAGACAATCTGGGGTTGAGCCGGTGGTCGTCTACTAGCATGGGTGAATGGACAGTCAGATTTGGAGCACTTTGCATCAAATTTACAGTTTGGATGAATATACAAACACTTATCCCCAAATTTACAATTGGGAAATGACCTGAAAATTAGAGAGAGAAAAAATAATTTTTAACCGGACATCAAAGGTCTTATAAAACATACACCTTATATAAATACATTATTATATAATTTGAGGATTGATTGGTTGGTGCTTTACCAGGTGCTTAATAAGGGTATTTTACCTATTTGAGGATGGCGCATTCCAACTATATCTGACACAAGCACAGCCATAAATTGTTTTTATAATGTTGGCAAGCTAATCTTCCTCCGTTGATATTCTTCCAACAACGTGTCCTCAGCCCGAGAGCTAACTGGAGGATCAATAGTGAACCAGGCCTTAAAAGGAACACCTGTTAAGTTCTTGGTCTGTTGTGGTCAATTGTGGTATTGAATAAATCAAATTGTGTTAAATTATAACAAACAATTATGTTTCAATTAATAGATATCACATTACTTAAGATCTTCCCAATCGGGGCAGTAGTGTTGAAAATCGACAGTGTATCCAACATTAAATGCCACGCTAACACAACCATACAAATTTTTGGGTAAAATTAATGTTCTTCCTGTGCTAAGTAAAGCAATACTTCTATACTTAACACATACTGCCATTAGAAGGTGGGCAAAAATGTTATGGTGGTGAAATTAATGTTCTTCCTGTGCTAAGTAAAGCAATACTTCTATACTTAACACATACTGATATTAGAAGGCGGGCAAAAATGTTATGGTGGTAAAATTAATGTTCTTCCTGTGCTAAGTAAAGCAATACTTCTATACTTAACACATACTGACATTAGAAGGCGGGCAAAAATGTTATGGTGGTAAAATTAATGTTCTTCCTGTGATAAGTAAAGCAATACTTCTATACTTAACACATACTGCCATTAGAAGGCGGGCAAAAATGTTATGGTGGTGAAATATAATACAGGGGCTCGTTCCACAAAGCGATCTTAGCCAAAGTTCATCTTAATTGGTATGATAACTAGTACTGAGAGTAGTGTGCCATCATAGTGATTAAGATCAACTTTGAATAAATCACTTTGTGGAACTATACCCAGTTGTATGAAGTTAAGCAAATCCAAATAGTTGACAATTAACAAAGACAATGATCTTGCTGTTTAAGCGGGACGGAGGTGTATAGCACTCCTGTAAGTCTGTACCAAGCAAAACTGGGCGTTTGTTAAACTCAAAATTTAACTTATAAAAAGGCAACTATGGCGTAATTCAACGCTCAAGATTAAATCTAGAGTTTGTAACAGCTTCTCTATCCACTTACCGACATGGTGTGCAAGGATGATGATAAGCGCACTGGTTCCCATTTGAACACGCCGGCCAGAATTTACATCTCTCAGTTTTTGTCACTTCTTCTGTTGTTTCGTCATCATCATCGTTCTCCGCTATATAGATAAAAAGAAATTATTAATACAAAGCTTCAAAACAGCGAAATTATGGCATAAATAAACAATAAATAAACATGTCAGTAATGAAAAAAGAAAGGGTGAAATGACTTAATTATAAATTTATTTTAACCGCTTACTTGAATATATTATGATTGTGATTTGATTTGATAATGTCGGAATGTTAATTTTCCTCCAGTACAGACAACACTGCTACATACCATACAAACTGCCTTTAACCAGAGGGCAGATTACATTATGAAAACGTTACTATATTTAATAGCAAAAATTAAAAAATATATATTGTATGTTTGTAAAATTGTTGTTTAATTGGTGTTAAAAACCATACTAAAAGGCATTTCACTTATATGGCAACTGATTGGCCACTTCTTACTGATGTGAATCCTTCGTATATTTCTAAAGGTTCACCCAGACCCTTGAACCTGTGCTGCATATCAAAGGTTTTGTTTGTTTGTTTGATTGGGGTCTAACGTCATACTCAAGGGTATTTCACTTATGACAACGGTTTGTCGAATTCACACAGTTCTTTGCTAAAATGGGTGAAGACTCTGAGGAAACTATCCCTTTGTTAGCCTGAACCACATCAGGTGACTCACTCATATACCTGAGGTTGCAACACAAACTCAAAACTGTAGGCAGTACAGAGAAGGAGGATGGGTTAGCTTATACGCTAACCACTAAATCACGGCCTCGTACATCTAAGGATTTTGTTTGTTTGTTTGATTGAGGTTTAAAGTCGTACTCAAGGGTACTTCACTTATATGACAACGGATTATCCACTTCACACTGTTCCTTGTCTCATTACGGTGGAAAACCGTGAGGAAACCTCGTAAAAACCACCCCCGCGATTGCCTGAGCCACATCTTGTGACTCACTTATATACCTGAGGGTCGACAAACGGACTCGATCCTGTGAACGGTACATCGAAGTAGGCTCAGAAAGCACACTCGCTAACCACTAAGCCATGGCCGCGGGCCGTACATCAAAGGAAGATCATTAGTCCAACATGCGAATTGAAAGTTATTAGAGAATAGCTTAATACATTTAAGTTCTCCTCCCAATATATTACCATCTGAGGCAGTAAGGCTGATGGAGACAGTCTCCACTTTTTGTCTCTTTGGTTTAACCGGTGCCACTGGGATTACAGTGCCCACTTTACTGGACACGGAGCTGGTGTCTTCAACCTCAGCCACTGGCTCGCTCTCCCCTTCAAACTTCAGAGGATCTACACCGTCTAACGTCACAATAAAGCGAGTGTTCTCAGGGACCACTTCAGCTACTTGTCTGGAAATTCATCAAAATAAATTAGTTCATATAGTTAATTTTTCACTGATATTCAATAATTTTAGTCGAAAACACAAAAGTCTGAACTTGTCAAAATCAAAGAGAGTTTTCTATGAGAGACTAATCATATTGATAAAAGGTTTATGTTCATAGAGCTTTTCTCCCTAAAAAATTTAACACAAGATTCAAAATAATAATTTAAAAAATGTAAAATCATACCCCCAAAACACCATGCACAGTTGCACGTTAAACTCATTAATCATCCTGCAAATAAACTCTGAATAAAATAATTTAGACTTCTTTCTGATTTATAGAACTTGATTTCCTATTTTCAAATTAGAATATTATTTTTATTTAAATATTTATTTTACCCAACGGCATTGAAAAGCTGCACTTTATGTAATTTTAGACAGATACTTGACCATGAACCTACTTTTCTTTAACTTGTCGAGTAGCTGTTTTAAATGGCTCTGTTGACTGCTGTTGAGTGGACACTTGTTGTTCACTAGGCTGAACTCTATTTGTGGGTGTGAACTTTATCAGCTGGTTCTCTGGTTCGACCTTGATGACTGTGGCTGGTTCTGATTTAATCATATACACCTCTTGTACTTCATCCTGACTGTCATTGTCAGAAATCATAAACTCTTCCGTTTCTAAAATCTCAGCAGCTTTGTATATCCTTGTGGGTTTATACGTAACATTGACTAATCTGCTATCATCAACATATTCCCCTAAATCTCCACCTTCTGTTATATCCCCTTGCTGTACCTCCATTTCCTGTTTAACAATATCACTGAGGACCACACTCTCCATCTCTTCTGAAAACATAAAGATATGAAAAAGAGGGAATTATTACTTCTATTCTTTCATTTTTCATAGTAAAAAAAAGATTTATTGATTGTTGCAGTGTATTTCAACAATAATTAACACTAGCACAACCAAGATGTGAAGCATTTCCATAATGTTGAAAAGTTAATTTTCCTCCAGTGCTAAATAGACAGCATTGCCACTATTCAAACAAACTGCTCTTAGCCAGAGGGCATAAAAACAAGACCATTGGACTATAAACAAAGTGTGTAAATAGGGCCCATGTGACCCCATCTGAGGAAACCTCATAAAAACCTCCCCGTCTTTATCAAAATATTTTACTTTCCATAAAAATAATTGATTGATTGATTTATTGATTGGTATTTAACACCATGCTCAAGGGTATACTACATCAAACTTTTAGGTCCACATGGGCTTAGATGTCTTAGTATTATTACTGTCAGAAAATGGAATCAGCTGTATCATCAATGCAATATAGACTGCATTACCAGATACCTGGATCCATAATCACATTACCTTCAGGTTCATCTTGAGCCAACACCTCCATCTTAACAATGGGCTGTTTAACAGCTCCTAGTCTTAGTGAAATAGAGGATTGTTCTTTCAACGCATCCCGTTTCAGAGACCGCATTATTTCATCTCGCCGAGACCGGGTAAATAAAGTTCTGGATTGGGAAGCACCTCTTTCAACAGAACGTTCAAGTGGGATGAATGCTGTGGCTGGAAAAAAAAAAGACACTTCGAAGATAGAATCAATAAATCTGATTTGGCAGTTAATTTGGTTGGTGTTTAAAAAGGTACAAAAGATATGTCGATGATAGGACATGTATAAGTCTAGGGTATTTAACTTTTATAATGACATACCGTTTCTTGTTTATATACAGTGGAAAACCAGGTGAAAATTTCCTTAGAAAAAACCAATGCGATTGCCCTAGCCAAATGGTGTGACTCACTCATATAAATAGTGTACAGGATGGTCGACAGACTGAATAGAAAATGTGAGCGCAACATTGACGTAGAATTAGTAGGCAGATATGCTTACAGCTTCATATGTTCATATGCTATTTGTTTATCAAAGATTTAAAGCATCAGATCCAGCATGTTGTTGTTATAATGAGCTGCAATCTGTAAGACCTACGGTTCAAAATATTCACATAAATGATTTATTTATGCAAAAAGTTGGGGTCATCAAACTTTCTGTTCAATTTTTATTTCTGCTGTCACCAACTTAGACTTTATATTTTCATTTTTGCTGTTGTGACCCAGAGATTAGAAATCCGACAAAAAATTAAAGATTTTCACCAGTGTAAATTAAAACAAATGAAAAACAGAGAAGACCAGTCTAATTATAAATATAAAAGTCCACAATGAACTAGTTTTCATTATTTCCTTGGCTACCCGAGATAAGATAACATGTCAGACTTGAGATCTGCATATTTCACATTTCTTTCATGTGAAAAGCATGACGTAATCCATGCATCATTGGTGAACAACCAAAGATGATGAAACCCGTTCTCCTAACTCATGTTTTTGACGTCATGTTTTAATTTTGTCACGAGGTTGTTGTGATGACATGTGAATGAAACAGTTTTGAACAGTCTCATGTTTTAAGACCAGTCATAAGCTAGGTTTAAGACTGGCCTTAAAAGCTAATACACTGCCCGTCTCCTACATTATTTCCTATATTTTACGCACTTCCTGAAATTCTAAGGTATCTCAAAATGTTGAGGGCAAATATTTTCCTAACTGATTGTGGTCAAATGTCATTTGAAATACTTATATGATCAATCATATATGCAAAGGAAAGGGAATTTTTGTTTGTTTGTTTGATTTGGGTTAACATTGTACTCAAGGGTATTTCACTTATATGCCTATGGACTGTCCATTTTACACTGTTCCTTGCTTAAATATGATGGAAAAACAGAGATGCAAACCTCGTAAAAACCACACCTGTGATTACCCCAGCCACACCGTGTGACACACTCATATGACTGGTTGTCGACAGACGGACTCGAATAAATGGTCATTAAAGTAGGATCAGAAGGCCGACGCGGTGCACTAACCACTAAGCCATGTCCGCAGACAAAAAAAGATAGAGAGAAACTTAACTAGTGTATAATAACATATAGAAATAATGACTGCAGATCTATTCCTTATGTAATGAATGGGAGGGTAACTTTACCTCTACTCTGTCTGTTACCACCCACTGATTTGGTAGCCTCGCTCATTGCTTTCATCAACAAAGACTTGTTAGCCTGTAGCTTTCTGGGTACACTAGATCTATAGATGAAAATAAAAACAGAATGGATATATCATCTAAAGTTCAATTAACTACAAGTATGAAATATTTTATTTAGTGGTTTACATTTACATGGCTCATAACATCAAAAATAGGGTGGCACTGACATCAAGTATAAAGGGGTGGACACACTAGAAAAATGTTTAACCCTATTTTGAAGCGAATTCTAATCGCCTTAAAATTCCCCTAGGTTGTCCAGTGCGGCAATAGTCGTTGAGAGTCTGTCAGATGCATTCACCTTACATCAAGCATGTTTGATATAATCGGCCGAATATTTATCGCCGACAACTCAACCGCTTTTGGGGAATTTGAAAAGCTGAAAGCCTCTCATGATAAATGAATTGGTGACCTCCAGCAATGCTGCATGTGGCCAATTGTGCATCCGTGCATGCTTGATGTTATTTGCTGTCTATCTTTTAAAAAACAATCGCCTTAAAACACCTCTTTAGACCACCCAGTCACCCAAATAAATTGGACAGCAAATATTTTGCCGAATCACCAGCCAATGAAATTCACCTTGTGTGTGGCCGGCTTAAGAGGTGTCCAGTCAGTTCTCAAATATGTCTGCATTGTATCCATTACATATTAGTTAAAAGCCAAAAGCATTCGTTATCCTTGGTGAGCAGTTTAGTCTTGAATTTCTCTTGAATTTGTAAGAAACTTGTCAGTTGTTTGTTTAAATTATGATCAGCTCTACGAACACACACAAACAATTGATATATTTGAAATTGCTTCTATTAATTTAATTTCCTAACTAAATTGCGTATTTTTTTTCACACATATTTTTAAATATTGTACTTTTTTAATGAGATCAACTCAAAGCCTGTTTGTATGCATAGATAAGTTTTGTTATCATTATAACATTGCAACATTTTCTGACAAAACATCATAAACAGATCAGCGTCTTGTTGCCCTTTGATAGTTCCCTGAGCACCAGGACAACAGCAAGCAACCACCTATCACAGTAATAGCCAGAAATCAAGAAGAAGGTGTCTCAAATCACCATTTTTACAGAAACAGGGTGTCTCATTTTACTGTTCCCCTATCATCCCCATGTTAAATTTGACTGAAAGCAGGTCTCTCAAATGGCTTCTTGTGTGTCTCAAAGACACTGAGACACCCCTCTGACTAACACTGTACCACCCATCCACCCACGACTTACCTTCTGGCTGTGACTTTAACGACACTGGCAACATTTCCAACAGCTGGGTTGAGAGGATCATATTGCTCTTCTTTAGTCTCCTCCTCCACAACACGACGTGATTTCAGATTAACACTGCCTACAATTGATCCGGGCATTCGTCTTTTTATTCCAGTCACCTTTGATACTGTGACATCCTGTGATTGAAATGTAAAAGGCTATCAAGTTCTGTGGATTGCTGATCAGTCAAATTTCAAATTAGATAAATATTTAAAAATAATGATTACATATCAGCCGTCTGTTATTTAAATGAAACCAAAATAATACATAATAAAATAAATTTAAATGACACCATCACAACTATAACTGCTGGATATCAATCCAGATTCTAGTACATGTGAGCCACATGATTGATTGATTGATTGATTGATTGATTGATTGATTGATTGATTGACTGGTGTTTTATTGATGCTAAAGGTTATTTCACTTATATGAAGGGCGATGTGTATCAACAATAGTTGACACTAGCACAACCAAGATGTGAAGTGTTTCCATAATGTTGGTACCTTAATCTTCCTCCAGTGCTATAAAGAATAGACAGAATTGATACTCTTCAAACAAACTGCCTGTAGCAAGAGGGCTTAAGCCACATGATAACAAGACGAAATGAAATTTCTTTTGGGAAGATTTTACCATTCTTTATCAGTATAGAGTAAAACTCTAGAGCCATCTTAATTCTGGATCTGGATAAATACCTTACAATCATCTTGAGAATAGCAATATTCATTAATTTATCATTTAGCCACAGTTTGTGTTAAATGACATTTGGTTTTTTTTGTTAGTCTTTATATCTTATTACTTAACCCCTGTCTGCATCACCCCAAACGAGATGTAAATTACCTGTCTTAATGACTCTCTGGCAGGCACGTGCACCTGAGAAGAGGTGGATTCCATGGAGACATTTCTGACAGTTCCTGTGGCATGACGACTTACAGACCTAACAATCTGAGACTGCACAGGTACACTTCCTAATCGTGACGATATCGAGCGCACTCTTGGTGTGACCTCTACCATGTCTCTCGAGGGCTTCATTGGAGATATACGAGCAAAGACTGTTGTTGTTGGCATGACTAGCTCCTCCTCTTTGTCGTCCGGGGGTGAGGCTATCCTCTGACGAATCACTGCTGCTCTCCCTTTACTAGCCTGTGTCTGAGCTTTCTCTGCCAGGGCTAATTTCTCAGCCTCCTGTGTAAATTCTTCACTAAATTCATCTGAAATGGAATAATTTTACAAGTGCAATGAAATCCATCAAATCCCAAATAAGCGCATTAACATTAATTAAAGAGGACAAGTACTATTTGTTTGATGCTTTTCAACCTACCTATAGTTCCATTTTATGAATTTAAAGCATTAGACCAGACGAGGTCGGAAAGACGCCACATTGCACAGCTATGACTGGAGAGTCCTAGCCCCTAATGACATTGTGAAAAGGCCTTACATGTGTGCACTTACAACTTTAATATTTGGTTGTACATAATACTCTTTTTCACCCTTGATGGGTATCTAATCATTTCAGCAAAATAAGGTACCACACAAACTTATAAGTCTTATTATTTTCACCTCATAGCGACATGGTATGCCCAAGTTTCACAGAATTTGATTAAAGACGTTTAAGCTCACCATATTCAGCCTTGACAGTAAATTCTGGTTCTTCAGGTACATGAACACTCTGGGGCTCGTTAACCTCTGGCTGGGGCGTAGCTTCTCTACTCACATCAGAATCTTCTACAGTGTTATCAACAGCATCAAAGATCACTTCCTTGTTTTCAACATCAAATGTATTCTCATTCTGGGTGGAGGTTGGGACAGGTTTAGAAACCGTCACTGTTTGATTTATAGAAACTGGCTCAGCTGATTTACTTTGAGGCTCAGTTTTTTTAACCAGCTGGTCATTGGTGGGTTCAGCAACAGCTTTGGAATGCTCAGCTGTCAGAGTAGAGCTTTCCTGTACAGGTTTTGCCAGTGTTTTTGGAACTTTAGATGCAGCAATTGAAGCTTTCTCGAGTGTATTTTCTTTAGCAGGAATTTCCGTCTTAGATTTAATAGGTGCTGGATGTTCCACCTTTTCTGTAGACTTCCGGTGTTCCACCTTTTCTGTAGACTTCCGGTGTTCCACCTTTTCTGTAGACTTTCGATGTTCCACCTTTTCTGTAGACTTCCTATGTTCCACTTTTTCTGTAGACTTTCTGTGACTGGTTTTCACAGTTTTCTGATCTATTGACTTTACAGCTGATTCCTTAACAGGTTTAGATTTGTCTTCTTTTTTCTTATCCTGTAAACCTAGAGAAAATACACCAAACACCACTATACTTACTTACTTATATTTTTGTGTATTTCTGCTAAAGACAGCCAATCGTGTACAATTATTGTTTTGTTGCCTCCATATAACCATATTTAATTAATTGATTGGTGTTTAACATCATAAATGCGTTTCACTTATATGACTTCTCCACTGTCTGTGTTTGACAGGAAAACTGAAGGGAAATGTCATCAAAACCACCCTTGGATATCCAGTCAAAGCAAATTATCAAGCTGTGATACACAATCAGAACACTAAAAGTAAACAATGATTGATTGGTGTTTTATGCCAGGTTCACTTTCACTGATATGACGGCGGTGGACTCCAAAAACAATTGACACAGGAACAACTTATAAAATGTGATGGTGTTTTACGCTGTGCTTAAGGGTATTTCACTTATATGACGGTGGTGTAAACAATTGACACAAGCACAATCATAAAACGTGATTGTGTTTTGATAAAGTTGAAAAGTTAGTTTTTCCTTCAGTGCTCAGTAAAACAGAAATGCTTCTAAGGGTGGCTATTGAGAGGAATATTACCTATTGCAATAGTCCAGATAACTATTGCCATAGTTGGGAAACAATTGAAATACTATTACGATAGTTCTACTATTTGCAGTGGTTTGGTACTGTCGTCAAACAGTTTAAACTTGCTAAATCTCCATTATTTTTTAATGAAACCTGTCACACATACGAGGCATGCATGAGAATAGTTATCGATATACCATACGAGTATCAATAGATAACTCTATAACAATAATCAATATTTCAATGCATCATTACAGCCCTAATTGTTACCCTCCAAACAAACTGCCCTCAAGCAGAGGTTAAGTAAACAATGACCTTACCTGTTGATATGGACTGCAGTTTTTCCAGCAAACTGTGGAGCCTAAACAACATGAAAAAGAAATGTATGATTGCAAAGAATCCCACAAATCTAAATGCAAAACAAGCAACAGGCAAGCAAGAAATTTATTTTTTTTTTTTTAATTGACCAAATTATATTTTACAGTTTGATTTTATTTAACTGCTATCAATTTCTGCTAAAGAGAGATATGTTTTTACGAGCATGTATTATGACTCAATGCAAATTAGGAATGATGAAAATTGAAAATGCAAATGTTCGACATGATGAGTTTGATTGTTACAGTATCAGTAACATGCAGTACTTACCAAGATGTGAACTTTTCAGTGTTTCCCCCCAGAAATAGATTCAAGTCGTCCGTCATTGCATCCTCAGACTTTCTGTTGGCAACCATCACCATTATGTAATCAGGCAGCTCCTCGTCTGAAATATAAAAAATAGTCCACGTATTATTACTCAGCTTTCAGCTTTTTTTGGTTTTGACTGTCTAGTTTTGAGCTCGATGTGTGACTCACTCAAATACCTGATGGTCGACAGATGGACTTTATCGCGTAAAATGTCATTTTTTTACATGATCATTGATGTACAAAACTGTTGCTCACATGACTAGGCATACTGTACTTTAGTGTGATACAGGGTGGTACTGTAATAAGAATTTGTTTGATTGAAGTTTTACTCCATACTCAAAGTTATTTCACTCATTACAGTGTACCAGGCTAAAGGGTGACAGAAACATTCCTTCGCAGACAAGACAATCCCAAGACGCACAACAGATCAGCTTCAAGAGCCCCAGAGAAACATGTCCAGCCAGCAATATACAAGTGACATCAATACCTCAACCATTAATATCAGCATGTTCCTCATGTGCAAAACCAAAGGTGAAGTAAAGAGGATTGTGCTGGGAATATATCACCATTTCATGGAGGGCTCTACATTAAAGAAGAAAACTCCATAACTGCAGAGCTATGCTGTTCTGGTGGCTCATTTTAATATTAAATTGTCTTAAATAAAATTTTCAAAAGTGTAATAATTACTGTAACTTACCCACATACGCTCCTAACTCCATCAGCTTTGCCTTTATGGCAGACTAGAAAAGGGAAAAAATAGTGCAATATTATTACAGTGAGATATACTTTATTTTATACATATGATCTGGATAATAAAATGTCCAACTGAAAAGTCAGGACATGATCCAGGTCAAAAGTTTAGACACCCTTCATTAACTACTCGCCATAAGACTGATAAATGTGATAATCATTTTGAATTATATATTGATATAAGAAATTCCAAATTTTGCATTCCCTCATATGACTTAAGTCAAAATGTGTTTTGTGGAATCAGACCCAAAAGGGACATCACTGACATGGCAGGAGTAAAACTACTCAATGTTGAATTTATCAAAAGTCACTCACATAATAAATTTTTATGAGAATCTGCCTTGCATTGATTGGGTGGTCGGGGAGGGTCTTCTTGTTTTACTGGTAGCTTGTGCACTTTATAGCTTGTTTAAAGCCGAAGTAGTTTCACATAATGTAGGAAACGTGACTGTCTGTAGTTGTTTTTTTTTTATTTGTTTTCTTAGCAAGTAATCAGTTTTCGAAATAGGTAAGTTAATGCCTTGATTAGCCTTATAAATAAGACCTAGATATTACACATTTAGGTCTTAAATTATCATTGGCCTGAATTTAAAAGCGTGTTGCAAATGACTATAAAAACCTACAGACACGTCAGGGGCTTAGCCAGAAATCAAAAGTATGGTGTCCAAAATGGTCATTTTGCTTCCCTTTTCAAATAACTGGGTGTCCAATTTTGACAGTTTACCCATCTCCTGGCTCCTGCATCATCATGTTAAAGTTTCTTAAAGCAGGGTCTAAATGAGGCAATTGTTCACTTCAGGGTGTCCTTAAAATTGCCAGTTTAAGTCTCAACTTTGCGTCGCCAGGCTTGTATACGTAGCCGATTTGGTAATGCAGTCAAAGGTAAACAAAAAACAGCACGCAATCTTTCCTTGTTCAAACCGAAAACGAAGGCCAAATTCTATGCCCTCTAGCGACATGACTACATTTTGCAAGCATTGCTTTCGGTTTGAACAAAGCCAGATGGTGCGCTGTTTTTTGTTTACCATTGACTCCATTGCCAAATAGGCTACCTATGCAGCCTGCCGACGCAAAGTTGAGATTTAAACTGGCTATTTTTTGCTTGAAGGACTCCTGTATCGATCTAGATAAGGTAGGAAACATGTCTGTAGATTTTTGTAGTCGTTTGCCAGGGGCTTTTCAATTCAGTACAATGATAATTTAAGACCTAGATGTGTATAATATCTAGGGAGGCCTGTGCTGTTATCTTTTCCAGCATAACCTTAAAATCGGTCCCCTAAAATTTTGTGAGATAACCTAACATTTGTATTTTCACCTGGTTTGCTTATTTTTCAACTACATCAATGTGCCTTTGTGAAAAATACAGCAATATTGCTTTAAAATATAATCTTAATTGATGATCGTATGACAAAATTTGTCAAAATCAGTAGCAAAATTTAGATGAAGACTGCAAACAATTTTGGAAACCTATAAATAGGTCTTCCTAAATTAAGTTTGCATAACCACAGGGAGACCCCGTTCTGACCATTCTCCCCAACAGCACAGGCCTGCTAGGTCATATTTATAAAGCCAGGCCTAGATGTGTAACATGTAGGTGTAATTTATTAGGCTTGTTGAACTAGGGATGTAACGATACACCGATGAATCGTCGTATCGCGATATCTTTGCCGACGATACGATACGATATTTTATAGCCCTGTATCGCGATACCACAAAATTGTGAATTT
>JAQQZZ010117576.1:0-14828 GCA_030265115.1 Mopalia vespertina | reverse complement strand
TTTAGGTCATGAAAATTTAATAATACACACATTTCTGTGTGCTGTATGATTTTAGGTCATGAAAATTTAATAATACACACATTTCTGTGTGCTGTATGATTTTAGGTCATGAAAATTTAATAATACATGACATTCAAACTAACATTTAGATAAGAAATGCTACATTTGCATCTCGGGGTCCCATGCTCGAAAACGTGCGTACGGTTTAAATAACAAGATACCATTAATCTAATATTGTAAAATCAACAACAAAAATATGTGTCACAACATCAAAAAGGTTTCTCATGAAACTATATGTCTTGACATACATCTCAAAATAATGGATTTGGCATCGGGTAATTACATAGGTTATTACGTTAACATATAGTACACAAGTAGTGCAACTCCGAAGAATGTAGACTATTATGTTAAGATTATCAGTGGAACTAAAGGATGTTTATGTTACAGTTATCGATGTAACAGGTGTTTTATTATAACACAGTTATGACAATAATTTCGAAGATTTAGTTATTGTATTCAACTAATTAATCCCCCTGACTCAGTATCAATAATAATTTGGACCTTGCGGATGTTTTAAATAGTTATTTGTTGTAGATCAATTTGTCTGCTTTCAGGCAAGTGGATTACCTTAATTACGTGTATCTAAATGGAGACTAAACACATTGAGATAACATGTTGCGTTTACCAGTTAGATCCGGATGTGTACTCGTCAATCAACATGTTTTCCTGACGAATGAGGGGAGAGAATAGAACATAGATTACCAATCAGAGATAATATGTAAATGAGTCTAGACGGGTATATATTTCTCAACATTGCAATTTTCAAAGTTTAACAAAGAAACTGTCGTGTACAACGGTGTTTCTGGGTGATATTTTGAGGTTGTATTTTCTGACAGCACATGAATTCATCAAGGTAAGGGGCAATGCTAATACATAGAATAGGTTTATATTTTAACTGGAAAAATACTTCTCCGTAACACATTTTGAGCATTTCAGCAAATTTTTTTGAGAACTTACCGGCTATATTCCGTGAGCTAAACCTGCAAGACGTGGATCATGCTGAGTGAAGACGTCATAGAATTCTGCTCAGAAATAAACCGAATAAAGTGAAATCCCTGGGAATTCGGGCTTATTATCAGTTACTGATAATAATAATAATATACTTTTCTCTTTCATGGAGACATTTTCGTTGGGACAAAAATAACACATTTTCTTAATTACTTGTAATAAGATTTCTTTTTAAATACAGGTAATTATTTAAATTGAATAGTACAACTAATTACAGATAACTTTTGGTTGAGGGTTGGTTATATAGAAGCTGTTAAAAGACCGAATTGTCACAATTCAATGTGTTCGTTTAGTTTGGATAACAGGTTTTTTAAAATCATTAAATACATGTGTATTATCGTCTTCATTGATATAAATATTGTAATAAAAACACATATTTTACTTATATTTAAGAACAAAAATATAATTGTAAAGCTACAATAACCTTACCAATAGGACAAAGACTTGTGGAGATTTGTTGTTCTATTTAGGTTGTCTTTCAGCGAAAAAGTTTTGTTGAGCAAGTTGTGTAAATTTGTTAATAACATTTGTACTTTATTTGAACAGATAAGATGGCTTGGATATTAACATTCCCATCACCATATTATTATGAACTGACATAGTGCACAGATATCCACACTACATTGCCTGTAAAAACTATATGGAAATAAAATTAATATCTCAATATACAACGACTTACGTTAAGGTTAATAAAGAACATTTCAAGAATTGTACAAATACAAATATGTTAAACAACAAATGTTTTAATTTAGATTTTAAACAAACATTTTCATGGTGATTAAGGTACAAATTAAACATAGATAACTTATATTCATAAATATTAAATAATGCCCCAAAGTCGATAGCTATTTGGATGCCACGGTTTCCTGATTTCTGGGGCCTATAGAGCAATACGAAAGAAACGTCAAAGCTTTTTCTCGAAAACAAAACAAAAAACTGTTATTTTTCCCAATATATTTGTAAGATAACCAAACAAATTTCATAAAAATGAGAAAACATCAAAATGCGATTGTTTACATAAAAATGTATTAACTTAAATTTTTGTTATCGGGAAAAGATATTCGAAGCTAATTGTCGTATAGTTTTGCTTCCTCTTGAGTTACAATTAAAGGGAAAACATTTGGAATCAATTTATATTTGTTTTGTTTAGCCATCTATTGTTAATAAGTATATACGATCGCTTTAGTAACGTTCGTGTATTATAATACATATAGATTTGCATCAAACTGGTAATTCATTTTTTTTTTTCATTTGTTCATTTATTTATTCACCAATCAGGAAAATCATAAATAAACAAAACAGTGTCTATAAGTACATGTAAAAAACAAAACGGTAACGGTCAAGGTTACATGTATGCATACATGTAACGATATATAGCTTTATACAACATTTTCTTCCTCTACACATACAAAATATATATAAACATGTGAAGACTTATCATATACATTTGGCTTTAGATATATATTCAGGTACATAGAATAAATCCATACAAACTCATTTATACTCATATACATACACATAAATACGCACATACATGTATATAATTTGAATAAATGAAGAGCACATACATGTATATACATACACATACGTGTGTATATTAAGATATATATATACACATATAAATATAATATCCACATACTTATATATACACATTCACTTTTTTATTACCTCGGAGATATTGTATAAATACAAATGTGTATGGACTCACGTATACACATACGATAACATACACTCTATTTGTACATAATCTGAGAGAAAGCGGTATATATAAATATCCAAAAACATACTGTTTATGAGATTGGCGGGAAGAAAACCCTAAACAACAACAATGATACAATTGACGGGTGATAGATATCAATATACATGCACATGTAAGATAAACTAACTCTATACAGTTTTGTCTCAATACGTCCGATATATTTTGACGGGTGATAGATATCAAATGGCCATTCACTCGTTCATAACTTAATGTGTACAATCTCATTCACAACCTCATCATAACTATTCTATACCTGCTTTCTCTAAGAATTAGCTTTCATCTGACATTGATTTACTTTTTGAAATTTCTGACAGACTACAATTAATTTCCATTGTCTAGGGACAAACGTAAATGAGACGTTCTTGGAGACTACTGCTCAAACCATACAGCTCAGTAGTGAATATCATGAGTCTACTGCTCAAGACTTACAGCTCAGTCGTGAATATCATGAGTCTACTGCTCAGGCCATACAGCTCAGTCGTGAATATCATGACTCTACTGCTCAGGCCATACAGCTCAGTCGTGAATATCATGAGTCTACTGCTCAAGACATACAGCTCAGTCGTGAATATCATGAGTCTACTGATCAGGCCATAGAGCTCAGTCGGGAATATCATGAGTCTACTGCTCAGGCCTTACAACTCTGTCGTGAATATCATGAGTCTACTGCTCAGGACACAGCTCAGTCGTGAATATCATGAGTCTACTGCTCAGGACATACAGCTCAGTCGTGAATATCATGAGTCTACTGCTCAAGCCAAACAGCTCAGTCGTGAATATCATGAGTCTACTGCTCAAGACATACAGCCCAGTCATGATTATCATGAGTCTACTGCTCAGGACATACAGCTCAGTCGTGAATATCAGGAGTTTACTGCTCAGGCCCAACAGCTCAGTCGTGAATATCATGAGACTATTGCTCAAGCCATACAGCTCAGTCGTGAATATCATGAGTCTACTCATGAAAGGACTGAGCTCTTAAAGTTTCCCATTCCTTCAATATATTTCTAAATATTACACTGGCACAGATAATTCAAAACCGACGAATTATCTCATGTTGTAGATAAACTCCCAGAGATAAGTTTCTTAATCTCGACTCGTTAATGGTAACCTACAGATATTTCGGGAGAAAGTAATGACCTTGTACATGGTAGAGAAAGTATCTGATAGATATTCAATATACATGTATATGTGATACTTAGCCGCCTTCCGTAAATTAGGCAATATTGAGGATTTCAGTTTTTCTTCTACGCTGTCGCACTTAACGCAAAAATAACTATTTAAGATTTCAGAAACAAAAATCATAACAAAGACTAGCGCAACAAATTCATTTGTTTCGTAAGGAATAAGTGTATCGAATATAAATGCAGTCATTTAAATATTAATATAAAACGTGTACTTTATATAAAAAGTATATAACGATTTTCTTGTTTTTGTAGCGTTAGTGTTCGATATTTGGTGCGACTGATGCAAAATGAAAATAATAAACTTATCGTTGTTGTCTTGCCATACTTATTATTAAGCAATGCCTTCAACATCATGAACTTAAAGATAATTTTCTTCCAATTAAATTTTACTGTTTTAAGGACTTGGCGAAGAATTTCAAAAGTGATTTAACAAGTGATATACAGTCTACCAGTAAAAAATTATTTCAATAATTAAATAAGAGTTCGAACTTATCTATTTACGCTTTAAAATGATATGATTAAATAAACAAATACTATATTAAAATATGGGAGATATATATTTGTAATAATTATCTATAAACTGTTATGTTTTTAGGCACTTTTAAAAGATCGATGGTATCTTAAGTCTTACGATTTTCTGGTAGATCATTGAACCTTGAGAGGTCATTAATATTACACGCCTATTGCAGATTTCAGTCATGTGACTCGCTATAGTAAGAAAGGTTTGGCCCAATGGCCGTAGACGTCTAGATGGTTTATGTAACATCAGCGTTAAACAGCTAAAACAATAGGTAAATATACAACCGAAAAGACCACCACTTTCCAATACAATTAGCCACCATGGCAGAAGAGAATATATACGGTTGTTTGTTGCGCGGCAAGTGCGAGAAGAGGACCAAGTTGTACGTCTCTAAACGCTCTAGACATTAAGAAGGCGCATATAGCGGTCCTCTTACGTCGATAAGGGGAAGACTGACAGTCAAATACACATATCATATATACAAAAAGAGAAATAAGCAGATTTGTTTGTCAGATTTAATCCTCAATTGTTTTGGTGCTCTGAACTGATTGATAGTTTTATATCTTAGGGTTTCCTCAGGGTAGAACTCGGCAAGTACATATTCTACATATTCGGCGGTAGGCTGTGACAACAAGATCGGGTAGGAAAGTATGAAAAAAAGCACAGTTACAAATGTGAAATGGTCGAGATGACTTGGTTTATCACTCCAATACGTAGTCATCGTTAGGATTCATCTTCATAGTTTGTTGCATATAATACTATAATTTTCTGTTGAATCAAATCGTACATACCATTACTCTGCTGAAAGGGAAATATAATAGGTAGTATAAAACAATTATAAAACTCATTCTTCATATTACATGTATAAAATCTCTACCCTATTCAAAGCCAATCATTTAATAACTAATCAAACTTTATAATACAATCATTTGAATTGTTATATCCTATTGATACCGATGTTACGTTTCGCCATTAACTCTGATTTTAACCAGTCCGTCTTGCTTTTTTCCCATCATTATGTTTTATGTATGCGTTGCTTTGTCTTATTTCAAAAGTACATCTGATTATTAGTACATATTTCTATGTTTAAACAATCAAATCATATATGGAAAACAATGACATCGGGCAATTGGATACAGCCAATAAATAACCAAGCCAAAACTCTAATATCATTTTAATGTTGTCATAAGAAAAGCTTCATAAAAGGATTCAAATATTCTCCCATTTTTGTTTTTTTCTCTTTCATTGTAGATGGGACAATTTCTGATTGCCGTCTTGTGGTTAACCAGTTATATTATACTGTGTACAGAGGCGGTGGTGGTTTCCGACCAGGTGCCTCCGCCCACCTGTGACGTTAAGCAGGTATTATGGGGAATGAGATTTCCGGTACCTTATTGTCGGGAATGTCATCCAGACAGCTGCTTCGTCACTAAACTCACCGCCGACGCTGAAACTCAAATCAAAAATGTGTTTGTGGGTTTATTCTACAGCACAGAGCACATTCGTAAAGTGGAGAAGGCTAACGCTGTGGCGGCGTATAGACGTCCAAAACGCCACCAGGCAGCCTGGAGTCTTGGTGTCTCAGACAAGGAATTAAGTCAAATGGTGGACAACGCTGATGACGAAGGACGTTTCAGGCGAATGAAGCGAGGGAGTTCAGACCATGACGGAGATATACACTGTCCCACGTAAACAATTTTCATTCTTTTTCTGGATACATGTCATTTGAGCAAGACATTAAAGACGTCAGCTGATTGATACAATTTTAAAAAATCCATAAACCAATGTTTCCGACTAGCTGATTTATGGAATTTTAAAAAATGTCGGTGACCAATGTTTTTGATTGGCTGTTACAGGTCACAAGCGTGTAGGAACGTCTCTCGCTTGACAAACATCTATGGTGTGGAACGAGAGTTAGTCCATCTTCCCATAATAGGAGAATATCAATGGGTACTCGAAGGCAGTTGTGCGTAAGTCAAATTTTAAATTCCCAGACAGACTATACAGACAGCTGTTAAAAACAATAGCTGATTGATTGTATTGGTCTTGACTCGGAGCTGTAAGAAGCCGAGGACACAAACATTGCTACTCCGTGCTGTATCATCCCCAAATATTTCAGCGACATTGGTCATGCGAAATCGAAAAAGATCAGTTTATGTATTTGATATTTGGTACCTTCTGGCATTTATTACAATCTGGTATTTGGTACGGTAGCATGACTGTCCGGTAAATAGGTGGTACTGTCCGGTAAATAGGTGGTACTGTCCGGTAAATAGGTGGTACTGTCAGGTAGCTGGTACTGTCCGGTAAATAGGTGGTACTGTCAGGTAAATAGGTGGTACTGTCAGGTAGCTGGTACCGTCCGGTAAATAGGTGGTACTGTCAGGTAGCAGGTACTGTCAGGTAAATAGGTCGTACTGTCAGGTAAATAGGTGGTACTATCCGGTAAATAGGTGGTACTGTCCGGTAAATAGGTGGTACTGTCAGGTAAATAGGTGGTACTGTCAGGTAGCTGTTACTGTCCGGTAAATAGGTGGTACTGTCCGTTAGCTGGTACTGCCTGATATCTAGTTGTGTCAGTATCTTGCACCGCCCGGTATATACCATATACTCCCAGGTATCTTTTACTGTACGGTATGTGCATGGTATCAGTAATAAGGCAATTATCTCTATCTAGTACTGCCCGTTTCTGGTCCTGCTTGGTAACTAGTATTGTCCGGCATCTGCTGTTGTCCGGTATCAGGTATTGGCCAGCATCTGGTTATGTCCGGCATCTGGTTTTGTTCAATCTCTCAGTCATACCCTATGAATCCAAATTCTGACATTTCTTGAGTTGATGTCTACTCAATTATACAAAATAACGTTTGTTTTATCTAGAATGTGAATTTGAATAGCACTTGAACCGCCTGAGTCTGAGAGTGGCCGAATTGTTCTGTACCTACGTCAAACATTGATCACATAATTATGTCTGGTCTAACGCATGAATGTATTCCCAAGACAACCTCGACAAATCCTCTGAATGAATGCCACCAACTGGTCTCACCTCACGTACTGTTAATTTGACTAGCGATCTGCTCCTCTTATTTGGTTCATTTTGTGTTGCAGTGGAGAAGAAGAGGATTGTCGTGGGGGTTGTCTTGAAGAACTGACCACACAATTCCTGCTGGTGTGGAACCTAGACCACCCCAGCTGTCCAATGTCATTCGAACCGTTTGATATCAAGGCTTACTGTTCGTGTAAGAACATTGGCTGACGGAAGCAACAAATTGAACCAAAGCCAAGATAAAAAGACACCGGACACTATTAACACGCTGGCCAAATATTTCTGATTGTTATTTCATTCCTTTTCCTATCCTACACATATTTAAAGATTAAACAGTGCAGAGCTTTTCCCTCGTCGTTAACATTACTTTCTACATATCATTGACTGTTAAGGTCTTTGTTGGACCCCTTGGGCTCAAAATGAACCAAATGGTTTTTATCGCTTGGATTAAAAGTTAGGTATTCAAATTATATGTTGGTGAAAAAAATAATTCGAAATTCTAATTGCAAACAGTTAAATTGGAACCTGTAATTTAGTTTTCCAACTAAATTGCCTATTTCTGGCACGTAAGTTTTAAACAGACTCTACATTTTCCAAGGCGTATTTCTAGAAAACTATTCATTTTGGAATCTTCAAATGTGTACCATTGTAAAGAGCTCAATGCGATCTAGTAAACGGTGCCTCATTTTTCGGAAGTTCGTCCTTAATTTTTTTCACTGTTTTCTGAAAATTGTATTATACATTTTTATAAGACTTTTCAAGGTGGGATAAACAAAAAAATCCACTGTGGTCGTTTTAATCTTTTAATTTTATTTTTTTACTTTTTAAAAAAAGAGGCACCGTGTACTAGTTCAAGGACTATTCTACTCGGTCAACTAATTTATTGAGCCTTATCATTATTGCACGTCGAGAAATAAAGCATGAAAAATGCAGTCTATTTTTTTCCTTTGACATTTACACATTTTGCAATATTTTTTTAAATAATAATTGGATTTTCACCACATTCACAAATATGTAATCCTGAGTATTCATGCTTTCCAAAAATATATACATATATGGTACAGATTTAAATTCTTCCGCATAAGAGACTAAATACAACGTGTGTTCTGAAAATCGACCAAGGGGTCCAGCAAGACCTTAAACAATATCCAAATTACCTAACCCAAACTATTAACATTAATCAAATCTTCTTATCTTTATCTCGGACAATATTGATGAGCATAACAACATGTCCATGCCACTTCTAATGTGGTTCAAGCCAGAATAAAATGTAAGCTAGCCATTAAAATACCAGTTTCAGACATTTACATTATTAACTTGTTTATTTTTTATATTCCGTTTGTTTGAATACATCGGTCAACTCACAATAATTAAATATATATTTGAATCGTGATGTGAATTCTTTAGTGTTTTCAGTCTATATTTATAGTGTTGTTCAGAAATTGTATTACAGCACAACCTGTACTTGTCTTATAGGTCTCACGATAGACGGACCAGTAGCATATATGAGTGAAACAGCCTAAAAAACGGCGTTAACCCTCAATCAGAACAACATTCCGATTGGGAGCTTGGTTCACCTCAATCCATTCAATGAACATTTTAACAGTGGATTGACACTGGGAGATGGAAAGAAATCAGCCACATGCTCACTGTTTTACCTGTTTTGCAGCTTGTTGGTTTATAAATGAAATGTTCGTTTCCTAGTCAACTTATTCTGTACTCCATGTCTCCAATTCCAGTTTTCACAAATAGATGGTGATAATGAGACAATAACTCGCCTAAACCAGTATAACAGTATATATTTATAGCTTTCGATTCTCCAGAATCAGTTAAACAACGGGTTACCAGTTCATCTGTTTAGAGGTCTAGGCGGTAGACCTACCTATCCACACCTAGACGCTGTCATTGTATATATTTAACCACGATCTTGTATAAGGTAAGCGTATATTATTTAATATATTATCACGCAACTGTAAAAATGTTGCTGCCATGTGTAGCTTTAAGTGAACACCGTTTAATTGGTTGTGGGTATGTATACTTCAAGGCACTTTAATTTGCTAAATTATAACGGAGTGAACATGGACCAAAGTTAACATTAAACAATAAGCATTCCTAGTGTGAGCTATTAATTGATGATGTGACAGTACTAATGTGAGCTAATGGTTGATGATGTGAAAGCAGGGGAGACCAAGGAGAGATGAGCCAATTTTTCAATTTTGTTAAATACAAAATATCAAGTTGAGGGAGATGTTTATTTATGCAATCTGAAGTACAGTTACAAAGTTGCATTGTAGACTAGGTAAATGTTATTCATGGTCATTGCATATACGTTAATTTTTACATAGAAAACATGTGGTAAACTGAGTCAACTCTCCCCCAGACGTAGTAGAGTTGAGCATACCCCTCGGGAGAGTTGAGCATAGTCTAAGGAAAGTCTTGTTGGGATAAATAAAGCATACTAAATGCAGCATATTTAAGGATACCGTATGTGGTGGTCTACGTTACGAATTGCCAGGAAATCAATCCATTTTATTTGGTTCCAAAAAATATGTTGGGTGGGGTGGGAGCAGTGGACCCAACCGAACTTCACTGATTAAAACTGAGTTGACTAAGTGTAGAAGGGGAACATAATAGGAAATTGAAAAACAACTGAAAATGTTACAGGTAATTCAAATAGTAACAAACATTATTTATTCTCTTTGAGAAATCCAAACATACAAAGCATATTCATACGCTAAGCTGCGATAATTTTCTTTAGTGTATGGCTCCATATCTGGGTAAATTTATCATATTACGTAAGGTACAGTTTGTATATCCAGTGGCTGCTTGAGGATTCGTTCGGAGATTAGCAATATTATATTGCGTGTCAATGTCATTCTTTTAACATTGAAGCTTGATGCTGCAGAACGGATACTGAGCCCTACGGAAGCATAAACGGGACATGCTAATTATATTTTTTCTTTCAGTTATTATGTTGAACGCTCAAGTAATTAACTTGAACGCTTAAATTAATAACTTGAACGATCCAGTTATTTACTTGAACGCTCAAATTATTAACTTGAACGTTCAAATTAATAACTTGACGATCAAGTTATTTACTTGAACGCTCAAATTATTAACTTGAACGTTCAAATTAATAACTTGAACGATCAAGTTATTTACTTGAACGCTCAAATTATTAACTTGAACGTTCAAATTAATAACTTGACGATCAAGTTATTTATTTGAACGCTCAAATTATTAACTTGAGCGATCATTTTTCAAAGAGTCCCTCTCCTTAGTGCAACATAAGGAAGAAAAGTTAACTATGGTAATAAAATGGCTGATTTTTCTGTTTTTCCATTGGCTAATTAACTTAAGCGTTCAAGATAATATCTTGAGCATTCAATACAATATCAAGATAATAGGCCTATATTGAGCGTTCAAGTTAATAACTTGAGCGTTCAAGTTTATAACTTGAACGTTCAAGATAATAACTTGAACGTTCAAGATAATAACTTGAGCGATCAAGATAAATGTAATTTATAATATAATTAGCATGTCCTTTTATTAGTTCCATAGAGCCCCCCTTGAGCAGTGCTCCGCGTTGAAGAATAACTGTTAAACTCCCAGGCCGTGTCTTGCGTGTTTATTCTTGCGGCATTGTGTCCTATGACTAACAGAAATAAGGATATTGATGTTGTGTTGGAGAGATCCATATCAAAGGAGAGTTGAGCCACGGATCAACTCTTATCGGGAGCTGTGGTTCAACTCTCCTTGCATAAGACCATTTTTAAAATCTGTCTGAATGGAATCAAACTTATCATGATTGACGGACTTGCTATGGGCTACATATTGCATATTTTGCCATGAAACCAACTTCTGCCATAAGAGTGAAAAACGAATTATACATCTGGTTTGGAAATCCACTTTTTAGTCTATATTTTGTTTTCCTCTTACACCTCTGGCATGAGACATGATGACATCTGCTTGTTTGTGGTAAAATGAAAGTAATGTTTGACCCTACAAATAGAGGGGGCTAGTGAAAGGACATCACTGCCTTGTATGGTAATTTGAGGTGGTGGAACAACTCTACCGGTGGCTCAACTCACTTGGGTCTCCCCTACTAGTGTGAGCTAATAGCTGATGTTGCGACAGTACTAAAGTGAGCTAATAATTGATGATGTGACAGTATTAGTGTCAGCTAATAATTGATGATGTTACAGTACTAGAGTGAGCTAATGGTTGATGATGTGACAGTACTAGTGTGAGATAATAATTTATGATGTGACAGAACTAGTGTGAGCTAATAATTGATGATGTAACAGTACTAGTGTAAGCTAATAATTGATGTGACAGTACTAGTGTGAGCTAATAATTGATGATGTGACAGTACTAGTGTGAGCTAATAATTGATGATGTGCCAGTACTATAATGTGAGCTAATAATTGATGATGTGACAGTACTAGTGTCAGCTAATAATCGATGATGTGACAGAACTAGTGTAAGCTAATAATTGACGAAGTGACAGTACTAGTGTGAGCTAATAATTGATGATGTGCGAGTACTATAGTTTGAGCTAATAATTGATGATGTGACAGTACTAGTGTCAACTAATAATTGATGATGTGACAGAACTAGTGTAAGCTAATAATTGATGATGTGACAGTACTAGTGTCAGATTATAATTGATGATGTGACAGTACTAGAGTGATCTAAAAATTGATTATGTGACTGTACTATAGTGTGAGCTAATAATTGATGTTGTGACAGTACTATAGTGTGAGCTAATACTCGATGATGTGACAGTACTAGTGTGAGCTAATAATTGATGATGTGACAGTACTATTGTCAGCTAATAATTGATGATGTGACAGTAATAGAGTGAGCTAATGGTTGATGATGTGACAGTACTAGTGTGAGGTAATAATTGAAGATGTGACAGTACTAGTGTAAGCTAATAATTAATGATGTGACAGTACTAGTGTGAAATAATAATTTATGATGTGACTGAACTAGTGTGAGCTAATAATTGATGATGTGACAGTATTAGTGTCAGTTAATAATTGATGATGTGACAGTACTAGAGTGAGCTAATGGTTTATGATGTGACAGTACTAGTGTGAGCTAATAATTGATGATGTGACAGTATTAGTGTCAGTTAATAATTGATGATGTGACAGAACTAGTGTGAGCTAATGATTGATGATGTGACAGTACTAGTGTGAGCTAATAATTGATGATGTGACAGTACTATAGTGTGAGCTAATAATTGATGTTGCGACAGTACTATAGTGTGAGCTAATAATTGATGATGTGACAGAACTAATGTGATCTAATAATTGATTATGTGACAGTACTAGTGTGAGCTAATAATTGATGAGGTGCCAGTACTATAGTGTGCGCTAATAATTGATGATGTGACAGTACTAGTGTCAGCTAATAATTGATGATGTGACAGTACTAGTGTAAGCTAATAATTGATGGTGTGACAGTACTAGTGTGGGATAATAATTTATGATGTTACAGAACTAGTGTAAGCTAATAATTGGTGATGTGACAGAACTAGTGTCAGCTAATAATTGATGATGTGACAGTACTAGAGTGAGCTAATAATTGATGATGAGACAGAACTAGTGTGAGCTAATAATTGATGATGTGACAGTACTAGTGTGAGCTAATAATTGATGATGTGACAGTACTAGTGTCAGCTGATAATTGATGTTGTGACAGTGCTACTGTGAGATAATAATTGATGATGTGACAGAACTAGTGTGAGCTAATAATTTATGATGTGACAGTACTAGAGTGAGCTAATGATTGATGATGTGACAGAACTAGTGTGGGGTAATAATTTATGATGTGACAGAACTAGTGTGAGCTAATAATTGCCGTTTTGTTGTAAGGAGTCGCTAGTAGTTTTTTCAATGTTTGTTTTAATAATAATTATGCTTCGAAAGATACCAATAGAATTGGCTATCTGCTAAGTATTCTTATATAAAAAGTCTCTTGGAACACACATACAAACACATCTAGCCTATGGCAAGCCGTTTTATCACTTCGAATTAGTTTTGCTTTTATTTTGCCTAGGTACAATTGTGAAAACAAATTCACAGATGTAAAATAAAATGTATTGTACACATGTAGAATTATTTTCAACATTGTAATAATTCATTCATTTCACATATGTTAAATTTTATTATACATACGTCAAAATATTTGTGAAATTCTTTTTCACAAATGTAAAATAACTGACTATTTTACATATGTGAAAAAGCTTTTTTGTTAAATGATAAATAACAAATGGCGATAGTACAATGTTAAATGACAAATGGTGTTAGTACAATGTTAAATAACAAGTGACGTTAGTACAATGTTAAATAACAAGTGGTGTTAGTACATAACAAATAGCGTTGTTTAAAATATAAATACCAAATATCGTCGGTAGAAAGATAAATAACAAATATCGTAGGTACAAAGATAAATAACAAATGTCGTTGGTATTATGTTAAAAAAACAAATAGCATTAGTACAATGTTAAATAACAAATAAGGTAGGTATAACGTTTGAGAAGAAATGGGGTCAGTATAATTTTAGATATCACATGGCGTGACTTTACTGTTAGATATCAAATGGCGGATTATAACGTTAGAGGAGAAATGACGTCAGTATAATGCTAGATAACACATGGCGTAAGTATACTGTTAGATATGGAATGGCGGATTATAACGTTAGAGAAGAAATGGCATCAGTATAATGCTAGATAACATATGGCGTTGGTAAACTGTTAGATAAAGAATGGCGGATTATAACGTTAGAGAAGAAATGGCGTCAGTATAATGCTAGATAACATATGGCGTTGGTAAACTGTTAGATAAAGAATGGCGGATTATGACGTTAGAGAAGAAATGGCGTCAGTATAATGCTAGATAACACATGGCGTTAGTAAACTGTTAGATATCGAATGGCGGATGATAACGTTAGAGAAGAAATGGCGTCAGTATAATGCTAGATAACACATGGCGTTAGTAAGCTGTTAGATATCGAATGGCCGATGATAACGTTAGAGAAGAAATGGCATTTGTATAATACTAGATAACATATGGCGTTGGTAAACTGTTAGATAAAGAATGGCGGATGATAACGTTAGAGAAGAAATGGCATCAGTATAATGCTAGATAGCATATGGCGTTAGTTAAAATATAAATACCAAATATCGTCGGTAGAAAGATAAATAACAAATATCGTAGGTACAAAGATAAATAACAAATG